>ML812461.1:0-54738 GCA_009831015.1 Picea engelmannii
ATATGGGGTGTTACACATATCAACCATATTATTGCATCTAATTATATCAACATAAAAAGTAGAATTTCATATCTCATTAAAACTTCAACTATACATTTAACATTTTTCACCATTTCACAATTGGAAATAATTAAAGAAGATGAAACGTTTTTAAATATATGCAATGGCATATAAATATATTCAAATAACAAATGTTTCATGCAATCACAAACAATTTGAAAGACAAACACATTACGCATCAAATTAACTATTAAACAATTAAAATTCTTCAAATATTTTTTATAATTAACTTAACATTTCTTATGTCATAAGATGAATAAAAAACAATATAATTAGTGAAATAAAGAATATAACAAAAAGATACAACAACAATATTAAAGATGAAATAAATCATGTACATATCACTCTCTGTTTTCATCACCCTCATTATCTTCCTCGCTTGGTATGATAACATCGTTGTTCTCAAAAATATGTTTTGATCTAGGTTCGTTTCTTAATACAAACCACCAATCCCTATCCAAAACATCTAGGTAAAAAAAACACTTGGTTGCAGTGTTTTGGGAAAACATAAGGCTCCTTAGCTTCATCCCACATCTTTTTAGAGTTGATACATATCATCCCATTGTCACGGTCTTCCTTTACATTATTACGATCAAATGTGTCCCGCCACTTTCACCTAAAAATAACACATTGGAAAGAAGAGAAACCCACTCGAACGATCTCTTGTATATTTGTGATGCAACCTAACTTCTCCTATATGGTGTTTTGATTGCGGTGGCTAGCATGACTAGATTGGTTGAAATCGACTTCCACTACACAGTATTGTGTCATGTGTCCATCATTGGCATCCTCTGTGTGAAAATCATGTCCATATGTGTAATACCCCTAGGATGAACACCAAATTGTAAATGTAAATTTAAATATGCTTATAAGCTAGTGAGTTGATGAGACATGGTATTTGGTCTGATTCTTCATGCATTGAGTCGGTGCGTGGGATTATCCTACCAAAAGAAGAGTGTGCACCTTCCAGAGTTCTGTGCACACCGGATTAAGTGTGTGATATTAAGGCCAGAGAGCCTTTGTGTTTATGTTGTTCTTATAAACTGGTGACCCTTTTGATATAATTTTGCAAGCACCTTCCATGGTATAGTGAGCACATGTACTGCTCACTAAAATGATGAAGTGTGCATATTCCAAGATACCGCGCAAAACAAACTTAAGTGGGCACGATTTTGAGGCCAGGGAGCCTTTGTGTATATGTTGTGCCTTAGAAGATGGTGAGCCAGTTATTATAAGTTAGGCGGTTTATGTGTTCAATTAGGCCGGAGAGCCTAGATGGTGAGGCCAGTGAGCCTATTTTTGTATATGTAAATACTCATATCATTAATATTATACATTGTTTCATATATATCGACCACTATAAAAAAGTATGGGGAACTAGACTCCACTAGATAGAAAAGGGGGCGCTAAAAGTTAAGGATAAGGGGCTAAGCTAGGGAGTTTAAGCCAAAAATGAATATTATATTAATATTCCTTAAACTATAAAGTATGGATAATTATTTTATCCTAAGTTCCAAGGATGGGGACAAGTGGACCAAAGTAGCTCTCAATGTGACAAGTGTCAAGTTGGGAACATGCATACTTATAGCTTGGACTTAGTTCATTTGGAGTCAATCATTCAATCATTCATTCCATCATCATTCAGAGACTCATTCAGTCATCCATTGTACCATTATGTTACCATCATGGTAATGTACCTGTACCTGTACCTAGTTAGCTTGGGAGATGGACTAAAGAAGCGGGTTTTCAAGCCCATTGGATACTGAAGAGGCAGGTTGTGAGGCGCGTGAGAAATTTCTCTCTAGGTGAGAGAATTGTTGGGAATGGATTTATCGAAGGTGATAAACTGCAGCTATAGGGCTATGAGACTTCATGTACGTTCTGTTGCTAAAGCCTTGGAAGGGAAATGAGGCAGCCGAGGGACTGTTGAGCAAGGAAGGGGAACACTTCCTAGGGTGGGACAGGCATGTGGGGAATGAGGGATTGTAGGTTGTTAGTTTGAGTTGTGTAACATCCCCAACGTTACGACTACAAGCGAAGAAGAAAGTGCAATTTGTTTTTAAAGCAGGATGACAAAAACGATTACAGCTAAACAACACATCTGGCGGCAAGCATCGTGCCTACAGAATTGGCAACAGACAACTACGAATATGCGCCTAGAACAAGAGAAACTGATCGAAACATGCATAAAGAAACAGAGAGAAACGAATACCCTCCTGACACAAACATGACCATGCCCACACGCTAAGGGACAACATCCCCATCCCGACACAACAGCCTCAATGACTAGTTAACTAAAACCTCGATGGAATGCAACCAAACGCTTGAAGGCATTACAACCCAAGCGCCAACACCCAACTACAACGAGCAATGCCCACAATGGGTAGCACTGACTCTGACCCATTTATGGTTTTCCTCTATTCATTAGGGTGCGCAATGATCCCCTCGTCAGGAATAATATCATCACGTGGTGATAGGCATAACCCAGGAGAAACTCGACATCTCTAGACCAAAATACCAAGAAGATTAAATATGCTAGAATATCGAAATAACTGACAACCACAAGACGAGAAACAACCCAACACCCAAATGGTAAGTCAACAAGACACAAGGTAAACTGACGACTATAACAATCATATCACGTGTTCAATTCCTGGCACACAAGGTCTAATGCAAACTTACATCAATTAAAGGACATGAAAGGCCCTCTTAAGAATATCCCAAGAATCCATTCTATAATAACATGAAGCCATAAAATCCTTGCTCTTGCTTCCCAAGTCAATAATTCATTAAATAAGATCTTAATACCAAGGTCTCACTGCAATCGTCAACCCCTAACATGTGACTCCTGGTAAGCCTAGGTTAACTCCTCCAACCCTATCATTATTATCGTTGTCGATATCATTCGATGTCCAATCAAGGTAGGTACTAAGGGTTATAAAGTTTCTAACTAAGATTGACATCTAACAAGGATATATATCGATATAACGATATGGTTTCTATTTCAATTTAATAAAATAAAAGTTAAATCGCTATCTAAGACAATTATAAAGTTATAATCTATGAAACAAGTGTAATCTAGGTGACCAGTAAAATAACTTGCGATAAAAAAAAAAAAACCCTTTTAAAGTGAAAACAACTCTAATACAATTTCTAACTATGGAACTAAAGATAGTGAAATAATATTGTTTTCATTTTTGAGGTGTGTGTTAGCTAACCCAAAACATAACCACTGAATCATAATCAGATCACTGAAAACAACATTGGGGTAACAAGATTAAAAACGAATTCATAAGGTGTAAGCGGTCAACTGTACAATTGTCAGCAATATAAAACGTAGCCCAAGAAGTGGCAATCCAACATTTAATGTGTTGTCATGAGAACGACATCAACACAATTATATAAGGTTGTTGTACTAATTAATCCATTACGTTTATGACTATCGTGGAATCGTTGTCCTATGGGAGTAAGGGAAACACCGTCCTACTTAAGCCATTGTAATTATGACCATTAAAATCATTGTCCCTTTTTATCCAGCAAATAACCCGCGACTGTCTGAACGTATCTTGGTTTTGTAAAAAGCAAAATCGACTACAGTGCTATCTAATGATAGGAAAAATCGTTACACCAAGCTCGTTGTAAGATCATGATAAAATGCAGTAAATGGATTAACATTAACGTTGAGTTAAAAATGCCATAGAACCATTGCCGAAATGAAACGGTCGTGGCCCAATAGTCACAAGAGTATCTCTGTTTTAATTTCAACATTTTAAATAAAAGAATTGCCACCATAATTATTGTAATAAAATTCTAAGCAAAAACGTATTATAATAAGAGTGTCTGTAATTTTATAAGAAAAACCATATTATATTTACGCTGTCCCATTCAGTTTGTCGAGTTCCAAAGCACTCAACAAGGTAATGATTGCAGTCAAAAAAGGGAAACATTGCAGAGTATCCCAAGCATAAAAATCGTGTGAAGTAGAAAGATGAATTAGTTGTGCAAGCGAATCAATTCACAGTCAAAAATAATAAACCTCTACCATTACACAGGAGAGAAAAACGCTACCATATTCAGTGAAAATGCCTAGTATAGTTGCAAGGTAAATCTTCCATTGAGAGGTGATCATCAGGGAGTGCATTAAATGCAAAGCTAAACTATCCAGGAATATATTAAAACGCAGAGTCAAAAATTTCGTGGATGAGTGTTGAAGTGCAAAGAATAAACGCATGTCAGATGTATGAAAAAAGAAAGAAAAATTTTCCCTTGAAAACAAATTCAATACATAGGAAATTCGTTGGCCAGATGGGTCAGAACGCAAGGTAAAAGCGCCTTAAAACACAATGAAAATTTTAGAGGAAAAAAACTACAGTCAAGGTATTAAATTGCAGAGTGAAAATTTGCCAGTTTGTAAGGAATAAAACTCCAGAGTAAAAAGATAAAGTAATTCATCCATCAAGATGTAGGTAAAACACATAGTTAGAAATTTAGGGGATAGGAATGATAACAGTGGTGGAATTACTCAACACAAGAACGCACAATGACCATCAATCAAACAAGAACAATCAACAGGGGTAGACGACTAGGCAGTGCATCCTTCGCTCATCATCCACACACAGAAAAGCAGGGCTTTAAGATCTATAGGTCTAGTAACACCTAAGCGATGACCATCGATCCGGCTCCTGGCCGACTGTTCAGGCATGGACTGATGATCTAGGGATGAGGATGAAGTAAAGCAAAACTCTTCACAATAAATCAATAAACCAATATAACAGTCACATCATACAGGGATCGAATGCTAAGGGAGTCAATTCAAGCAGTGAGCTTAAGGCTGTGGGGAAATTAAGTTCTCGATTAAATCACTAAGTCAAACACTTTCTTACACAATTAAAAGTACAGAAATGAAAGCACCAGATCAATAATAATCTACTATGAAAAATACAAGCTTGTGTACTGTAGCCCAAGTCGCTCTCTCCGAGTCATTGTCCCACGCGCTCCGTGCAGCTCCCGCTTGCTGACCGTTGTGAATTCACCGGTACCTCCTAGCCAATGCTAGGGGTACTCTTCTTCCCCCTTAGCCCCCCAGGCCGCAAAGGGGCCACACGCACTAACCAGAGAACAACTAGCTCCCAGCTCGCCTCGCAAGGTCGAGCTACCACTCCTCATCGAGTTGGGTATCCCAACTCCCACAAGATAAGTCAGTCAAGTCAAAAATCATGCAGCGTAACGTTATGCATGAAGGAAGACTCCATCCTCCTCCTCCCTCCTTTATATAGAGTTTCTAAGTCATTTCTTTTCCAATTTCCCATTTAATTTAATTTCCAATAATTTAATTCAGAAAAATCCTCCCCGTACATATATCACCCATCCCCTTCGTTGCACTAGAAATTAATTTCATTAATTATTTAATTACTCCTATTTCCCTCACTCACCTAAAAGAATTCCTAGAATCTCTCCTAGGTGTCCCCATATTCCCTCACACAATTTAATGACTTACCCCCTTACTAATTTACTAGTTGAGTTCAATTTAGAAAGTTCTTAAAGGCAAGATACCTTACTAAGTTAGTCATTCTGGTTTTTTTCCTTATGTTTCCCTTTCTCTTTATGTTCCCCCCTTTTTTCCTTAGTTTCCTAATTCTTTTAAATTTCTCTCTTTCCCTTTTTATCTAAAACTCAAATTAGCAAATGTAGGAAATTACCCATTTTCCCTTTTTTCTTTTTAATTAATAAATTTTTAATTAGCATATGTAACAAACAATTAATTCCCCTTTTTTTTAAATTTAATCCTCCAAATTAATTTGATTTTAATAATTTAATCGAGTTTCTTACCCCCTTTTGTCACATGTTTAAAGTTGTTTATTATTATTTTTATTTTTTACCACATGTATTACTTTAGACCTAGATTTTAATTTCCGAGGCTAGGTGACATTTTATTAGGGAAATTGTTTTTAAATCTTTCTTATCACATTATTCGTTCTAAGGCCATCTAGGTCTATTCACTTTATTAGTTAACAACGCGACATTCCCTTCGGGACACACTAGGTGCTCCAAGGCTTCCACTCACCTTATTTTGTTTCCCTTGCGCGATGTGCCCTTCAGGACGCACTACGTGCTCCAAGGGTGCCACTCGCCTTTTTGTGTTTCCCTTGCGCGACGTGCCCTTTAGGACGCACTACATGCTCCAAGGGTGCCACTCGCCTCTTGACTGACTTGGTAGACATCAAAACCCCTGGAGTCAATACTCCGTCAGGTGATCTTGTGGGAGACTAAGGGCCTCTAAGGAATAAGGCCCCCTCCTTATTGCACGCCCCTTAGAATCATCGTGAGTGATTGTCGCAGTCTTCCCTCATGGCATCATGGGTCTTCTCAAACTAGGTAATCGTTAACCTACAGTTCGAGCCAGGGCGGGAGTGCTAGGAGGATATGGCAGGGTTGTTGTCCACACCTCTCTCTCAACGTCTCTAGTAGTCATGCGTGACCCCTCTACTCCACATGTGAGTCTAGTCAGGAAGATATCTCCAGCCTGCATTATCAACAAATCATGTCAGAAATAAAATCCATAATCATAACATCTAATCATATGCACATAAGTCATATATATACAATAGTCAAACCCCAATAGTCCACTCCCTGACTCAATCCGGAGTCCAAGGGTTTCATCGATGCATCTGCATCCTCGAGGTCTGAAATCCTGCACACTCATGAGAACCGAGTCAATAGCACCTGTCTATATCAATACAACAAAATAACATGTCATATTATCCATAATGCCTCATAATCATAATCAAATGCCCAACAGTATAAAAATCTGGATCACTTGCAAGTAAGTGTCCTCAAAGAATAAGTTCGCTCAGTGCGGGCAAGAGCAGGATGCTACAAGTTGGCACCTATGACGAAGTCTTTCATGTTGTCTAAGATACATCAGCGTGGTTAGGAATCCCTTTACCTGGGTGGAGTCCCACTACTGAGAGTGATGAGTAGTGTGGTCTAAGGTTGTTTTCTAAGGCTGGGAGGTTGGTGGAAGGTTTGCACGCAATTGGTGACATTTTTACAAGATAAGTGTCAATTGTGTGTTAAATTACATGATGGATTATTATTTATGAATTTATTTTTATGGGTTTTTCCTATGTGTGGTTTATATCTGTCTTTATATTTATGGGTATTGCCTGTCTATGTTGCATGTATATCTTTATTGTTATTTCTGTATGAATCTGGGCATTATATAATGTATTTGTTTGTTTTGAGTTTTATATATATAAAGTTCCGCAAGAGTTTCTCTGTGTATATGTTTTAACTTGCATATAGTTCGAGAAATTTTATGTGGCATAGCCCAGTTGGATATTGGGGATGTTACAGTATGGCATCAGAGCATCAAAGATTTTCATTAGCATGACCCGGCCTAGTTTGTCGGGTATGTTACAATATGGTATCATAGCATTTTCTAGAGTACCATGGCCCGACCTGGGTGGTCAGGGATGTTACAATATGGTATGAGAGCTTGAGTTTTCAACATTGAGCCTGGAAGGGACGAGCAAGTTGGATTGAAGTGAAATTCCACAGAGAATTGATTTCAAAATGGTGAAATTTCAAGTTATAGAGCGTCCATGGTAAAATTTAGAAGCAATTGTGTGGAATTGGGAAAAATCCAAAATATTTGTTGTTAAATTCATGGGAAAATTGAGAAATTCGGCCAAGTGGTGAGATATTATTAATTTAATATTTGTTTTAGCAAATTTAGACCTAAAATTGGTCGAATTTGAAGTTAGATGGAAGCGACGACAGATGGAGCGAGATTAGTTAATTAAAATTCTCAATTTGTGAATTGAGTTTGGGAAAAAATTGTTCCAGAAATGTCAACCAACAACAATTTGTATTGCAGAGATTGAATTGGTGTTATTATGGTCAAATTGAACAAATTTCATAGTTGCAGAATGTCTATGGTAAAAATTGGGAAAAAGTTAGGCAAAAACCTCAATTTTTGCAACGGAATTCAAGAGAAATTGTTAAATATAAAAATGAATGTGTGCAGGTGGGCACACTAAAAATGCATAATGCGTAGTGAAAAGCTTGTGATATGTGGAAAAATATTGGTGTGCGGTTCTGCACTCTAAAATTTGGCATTGTGCGGTGCAGAGTGGCATTGTGTAGAAAAATATTGGCATGCGGGTGCGCGCACTAAAATTTGGTGTTGCACGGTGCAGAGCGGAATTGCGCAGAAAATTTTGGTGCGCGGGTGCATGTGCTAAAATTTGGCGTTGTGCACTACAGAGTGGCATTGCACAGAAAAGTATTGGTGTGTGGGTGCACGCGCTAAAATTTGGTGTTACGTGATGTAGAGTGGTAATGCGCGGAAAATTTTGGCGTGCGGGTGTGCACACTTAATTTTGGCGTTGTGCGATACAGAGTGGTAATGCGCGGAAAATTTTGGCGTATGGGTGTGCGCACTAAATTTAGCATTGTATGGTGCGGATTGAGTGGCACATGTGTAATACCAGCATGTGCGGTGTGTGCACACATAATAATGGCGTGCGTGGTATGTGAAGTATTGACAAAGTGCAGAGGAATTTTGTTAGTGCACGAACAATGTGGGTATATGTTATCGCTCGACAATTTAATTAAGGGTGTGCAGGGTGTGGGTGTACTAAATTTCAACATGGTGCAGTGCCTAGAGTGAAATGCACGAGGAATATTAGCGCGCGAGACAAAAAATTGCGTGCAATAAGTATTATTGCATGAACCAAAATTGTGTGCGGTGAATATTGGCGCACGACACAAAAGTAGTGTGCACCATTTATTGGCGTATCAGAGAAGTGATCCACATTAGTTATAGGTGTGCGGAGAATGCACTATCTTATGGTGTTATTGTGTATGCTAAATATGGGTGTACATGTTCAAATTTGTGTGTGCAAAGTCATTTGGATGGTCTACAACAACAGAAAACCAGTGAATTTCTGCGAAATTTTATATTGTTTGAAGGTCATCTTTTTGCAGGGCATTTTTGAGGCCCTAAACAATGTTTTTAGCTACTGAAAAAACCCTGAGAAGAGAGTGTGCCAAGGTACACTATGTATTTTCATCTAAAATGAAATATCTTGGAGAGAGTTTTCTAATGGTATAAGTCGTTCGTCAAACAAATCTTTTATGAGGAAGTTACAGGACAAATAACGGAGGGTAAATTTTAAGACCCAACTAACTTCGAAGGGCCATAACTTTATTCTCTGGAATCATAATGAAGCACATGAGCAGTCTATGGAAAGATATTGAACCATAGAAGACATTTCTAGAACTATTTTAAAAATGTTTAATATGGAAAAGAAAGTATATGTAGCATTCCAGACCAAAAACATGAATTGGCTTAGAACTTCAACAAGTTGTAACTAGCATCCCAGAACCCAGAAAGAGGTGAAATTTGGACAGACTGTCCAAAATATGTATATGAAGAAACTCAATTGAACTCCTACTAAAAATCCAAGGGAGTAGGTGCATAAATGTGTAATTACAGCGTAGATTTGCAGCAAGTTGAAGTGTAAATACGAGAAATTAATAGACAATTTTGAAATGACCATAAATTTCTACTCAAGACTCAGAATTGAGCAAGGGAGCAGTCATTAGAAACGCATTGGATAGAGAAGTCTAATTATTCACCTAGAAAATTTATCTAGGCATTCAATTTTCAGTAAATCAAAAGAAAGAATTATGATGCATTATTGGAACAAAATTGTACATAATTTCATAAATTTGTTAAATTATTTAGCCTAACAAATTTTGTTGGCTGCAAATTTGTGCAGAGTTAAAAAAAATTAGTTATTAAGAGGTGAGAAGGTTGAAATTTAGTTATATATAAGCAGAGGCACTCGGGGAAAGAGTTCTTTGACAAAAAACTTTCATAAGATGATCAAAAGCCAAGACTACAAAATGTTAAGGTATAAATCTGGGTGCATCCATAAAGTCTTGGGAAGCCACTATAGGAAGTCCACTCATGTTAGTCAAGTACTCAATGGAATCTAGGAAAAGGAATAGATCATGTAGTGAATGAATTAATGAAATTACATTCACTCCCAAAGAAACCAAGATACAACTTTAGCAATACATTGGAGTCAGATCTAATAAAAAAAGAATTGACTATCAGAATAATAGTAATCAAATAAAGAAATATACTTAATGCATATATGGATAAAGAGTGAAACATATCCAGGGATTAGCTATGCAATTATAGAGTAATGCTTCCCTTCTGGTTATCAGAGTGCGCAGTGGAAGCATGGCATGAAAGGCATCACTTCATGGGTAAAGAAATGAAGATGCAAATAAGTAAAGGGTGTCGGTCAAGGAATAGGTGCATCAATATGGCATGATGGAAGTGGATTATGCAAGGCAGATTGAAATCAAATTGGTCAAGATAGGAGGAAGTAATAGTCGTCAAGAAAATCCAAGTGTTGACATGATCATATAAGGAAGGGATAAATCAAGTACATCAAGAAGGAAGTTGGTGTTAACTATCCAAGGTTACTCAGAAAACATGAATCGAAATATAATTTGGTCATGTAGGAGTTGGATTGGAGGGATCCAAATAATAGTGGAATGTTGAAAATTAATATCAACATAATATGTAGATGCAAGTCCAGGAACATTCCAGGATAATGGAATAATAAATCATGAAGTAGATATCAAGATAATGGGAATGTAGGACAATACTCCATGAGGGAAAGCAAGAATAATAGAGGATTGTTGATGAATTCCAAAGGTATTGAATATATTTCCACAATATCATGGAGATGTCAAAGCCAAGAAAGACTTAAAAGTAAAATGAATCTCTGTGGAAATTCAGTAAGGAACCATGAAGAAGAAAATGGTTTTATGATTGGTTTTGAATGCAAAAGAGATGGTGTCTGAGAATAATCCATCTCAAGTGACATAGATCCATGAGTGACATTTACAGGGGTGTAAGTATCACTTGAAATTATGATGGTAAATTAAAAGCAGTATTAAGTACTTTTAATTAATTATATGCAGCTAGAAAAGGAGGCATATGTGCATCCTTACAGTATGCTAAGGCATTCGCTATGCAAGCCAAGTTTGAGGGTAGTTGGAAAGTAGAAGAGAAGAGTGCAAGAAAACTCAAATACTAAAGTATTCAGTCAAGAAAGAGCTGAAGTATTTTAGTCTGAAAAGTAAATGGATGTTGAAAATCCAAATTCTATAAGACAACATGATTGGAATTATAATTCATCCAAGTATGAGTTGGGATAGATGGATCCAAGAAATAAATAAAAGATAAAGGTTAGTATCAGTTTAGTATTTGGATAGAAAATCAAAGGCATCCAATAGTGTTTTGGATAGAAAGTTCTCAGGTCAGAAATAATCATGCACAATGGTTACAATGAAGAGCACATAAAGATTCAGGAATCCATAAGAATTGAAGAATTTTGGGATAAACAAGAAAAATTGATTTAGGGAGAAAGAAGTTGTTGTTATTACTGTAGCAACAAGTATGTTATGGCTTGTTGGGACAACCATAAAAAGAGAATGCTTGCATGTTTGCAATTGTTGTTGATAATGTTGATGCATATGGAGGGAAGAAACAGAAAGTTGGAGTGTTGATTATAAGACTTATAAAGAGGCATGAGAGGTTATACTGTCATCAACTAATCAGGTAGCATTAAATTCGTTTAATGGCAGCCATGCAGGTAAGTATTTGTCTTTTGAAATTATGTTGCATAATTTCCAAAGGGAAATTTAGGTAAGAATTTCTCCCAATTGAATTTTTAATAACACACAGTATGGTATTGTTTAAGTGCATTAACATGAATAAGTTACCACTAGGTGTGGTAAATGCTAGAGGCTTGTTATAGTTATCAAAGCTTTTTATCTTTTGAATGCACACACTGACATAGCATCATGCCATGTTAATTTGGTTATGAGGTAATAACCAAAGAAATAAAAGATAAGAACTTGTTACAAGAATGATGCTAGGAAAGCTAATCATGTATGAGACCAAGACATGGTTGGATATGGAAAGGTATAGATATAGAAAGGTTATGTACCAAACAAATACCCAATGAGCTTCCTACCTTTAAATAAAACTTGGACTGCAACATTTTTTCTAACACTAATCAACACTACATAACTGTATTCTTGGTGTAGTGTTCGGGTCGAAAAGGAAGGCATCCAAGTAATTGAGAAGACAATGGGAAGTGTGTGGAGAATAGGTCAAGACATAAGCCAGATTTTCAATTTATGGATGGTGAGATACATGATTTAGATAAAGATCATTCTGGAAATAAATGCAAAGGTGCATTGAATAAATAGGCATTGAGAGTTGCACTCATGTCTAATAAGTGGAAGAGTTGCACTCATGCATGATAGAATTGTATGCTTAAATGCATTTGTTGAATGCATTTAGTGAGTGCATGCATATATATTATTGCATGGAAATAATTATACTAAAGGATGAAATGTTGCTAACTCATGGAGTTGAGAACATTTCAGGAGTTGTTAGAAATTGCAACATGAAGTTGCAAGTCAGGTAGTGATAGAAATAGTGACTACAAAAAAAATTATGTTCAAAAAATTAAAATAATAAACTTACATATATTAATTATGAACATGCATATGCATAGAATGACGAGTCATTATATTTTGTTAAATTGTTTAGTAATTGTGATTGAATTGCTAGGTGAAGACAATTCTAAGATCACTGTATAAAGTTTTGTATATGTTGTAATTGAATTATGATGTACATGAAATACTGACAAGTTGTTGGTTGTATGCAAGATGAAACATTGCAGGAAAAATGGTATGCAGTTGGTGCTTGTGGAAAACCACAAGGAAGGTTGCATTCCTAATATGGAAACAACCAAGAATAATTATGAAACAGAATTTTATGTTTTGGGGAAAAGTTGAATTCCCTGAATTCCCTTTAAACTAAGTTTGAGTTCCTAAATGAATTGTTCTCTCATGATAACTACATGTGTGTGATGCAGATGAGATTATGTTGATTAAAGTTGGAATGTTGATTACAAAGAGTATCTATGGGGAAGATGTTGATTAGAGACAATGAATCTTACCCTGTGGATCCCTGGTGGATCTGGGTGTGTGCACACTTCTCCTTGGGTTGCCTTGGAGAAGGTTGGAGCCTTGGAGGGAGAAGTGTGGGGATAGGTTCCCTGGTATGTGGCCTAAAGGGTACCTGGAGACCTCTAAGGGCAGTTGGAACTCCTGGAGCCATAGTGTTCTAAAAATTCATGTCTGACCTTTGTTGGATACTTGGAAGGGAAGTTGAGCAACTGATGAATTGTTGGACAGTGAAGGTGTATATTTCCTTGGGTTGTACATGCATGTGGGAAGAGAGACCATTGGTTGGAGTGTTGTTGAGGTTTGGTACCTTGGAATAGACCATGTTGATATTGATTGTGGGTCTTGGTTATCTTGGGAAGCCATTGCCATGATGGAGTCATAGATCCTGCTCGAGGGTGATACATTGTTGAGATTGTATCATTAGTGATATCTAAGGTTGGGTGGAACGTCGTGGATCTACATCCAGTCATTGCTTTCAATGACGTTTAATTGAAGCATGTAATAAAGAACAATGAGTTGAATTTTTTCATGAAGCATCTCTATGGAATAGAGCAATTGACTTCCAGTTGCAGTATGAATACCAGAATTGGTGCTAGAAATTAGAGCACCAGATGGATAACAAGCTTCCAATAGCTAAAGCTTGGATATTTTTAAAGAATTTCAATGGTACATGGTATATAATGCACTGAGGACAATGTATAAATAAGGGGAGGGGATTGTAATTCCCCTAGGATGAACCCCAAATTGTAAATGTAAATGTAAATATGCTTATCAGCTGGTGATATAATGAGACAAGGTCTCTGATTTGATTTTGCGTGCATTGAGTCAGTGTGTGGGAATCTCATACCAAAAGAAGACTGTGCACCTTCAAGAGTTATGTGCACACCAGATTGCGTGCGTGATATTAAGGCCAGAGAGCCTTTGTGTTTATGTTGTGTTTATAAGCTAGTGAGTTGTTTGATATAATTTTTCAAGCACCTTCCATGGTATAGTGTGCACATGTACTGCGCACTAAAATGATGAAGTGTGCATATTCCAGGATATCGCACACAAAAAACTTAAGTGCGCGTGATTTTGAGGCCTGGGAGTCTTTGTGTATATGTTGTGCCTTATAGGCTGGTGAGCCATTTTTTATAAGTTAGGAGGCTTATGTGTTGAATTAGGCCGGAGAGCCTAGATGTTGAGGCCAGTGAGCCTATTTTTGTATATGTAAATACTCATATCATTAATATTATACATCATTGTGTGTAGACCAACCACAATACAAGAGTATGGGGGGCTAAACTCCACTAGTTAGGAAAGGGGGGGATAAAAGTTAAGGATAATGGGCTAAGCTAGGGAGCTTAAGCCAAAAATGAATATTATATTAATATTCCTTAAAGTATAAAGTATGGATAATTATTTTATCCTAAGTTCTAAGGATGGGGACAAGTGGACCAAGGTAGCTCTGAACATGACAAGTGTCAAGTTGGGAACATGCATAATCATATCTTGGACTTAGTTCATTTGGAGGTAATCATTCAATCATTCATTCCATCATCATTCAAATACTCATCCAACTGTCCATTGTACCATTTTGTTACCATCATGGTACTGTACCTATACCTGTAACTAGTTAGCTTGGGAGCTAGACTGAAGAAGCGAGTTGTCAGGCCCATGGGATACTGAAGAGGGAGGTTGTCAGGCCCGTGAGCAATTTCTCTCTAGGTGAGAGAATTGTTGGGAATGGATTTCCAGAAGGTGCCAAACTAAAGATACATGGATCTGAGACTTATGGTACGTCATATTGTTGAATCTATGGAAGGGAAGTGGGGAAGCCAAGGGATTGTTGAGCAGATAAGTGGCACACTTATTAGGGTGGGACAACCATGTGGGGAATGAGGGACTGTAGGTTGTTAGTTTGAGTTGGCACCTATGACGAAGTCTTTCCTATTTTCTGAGATACATTATCATGGCTATGAATCCCTTTACCTGTGTAAATTTTAGTCCCAGGTCGGGAGTGAGCCATTGTTGAGAGTGATGAGAAGTGTGGTCTAAGGCTGGGAGGTTTGTGGAAGGTTTTCATGCAGTTGGTGACATTTTTACAAGATAAGTGTCAATGGTGTGTTAAATTACATGTTGCATTATTATTTATGCATTTAGTTTTATGGGTTTTTCTTGTGTGTGGTTTATACATGTCTGTATATTTATGGGTATTTCATGTCTATGATGCATGTATATGTTTACTGTTATTTATGTATGAATATGGGAATTAGAGAATGTATTTGTTTGTTTTGAGTTGTATATATATAAAGTTATGCAATATCTTATGAGGAGGACCATGTGATTTACCATTTTTATTTGATTTATGGTACCTGTCATGCCCACATTTCAGACATATCTATTTTTCTTCATGTTCTCCTCTATATAGAATGAAATCATCCATACATGCATGATATGATATATACTCAACACCCAACATTTTCAACAACTACTTTGCCTCTTGGCAGCTACTGAGAAAAAAATTATCACTAGGAAGAACCTTATCTTTGAATATCCTACAATTAGTGGAAAATAGAATTAATGTACAAGGTCATTTAATGTTTATAAAATCTACCATCTCTAATGTTGATTGTATTGTGACAAGATTTCAAAAAATTAATATAAGGCACTTGTTGGTCAATTACCTCAATATTTCCGAGAAACATGTGTTTGACATGAAAAACTTTTCTTTCACGTTGTAAAGTAACATTGTTGTTCCAAGATGGGTATACTTTGACCAAACACTAGGTCCAAAGAGAGGGGTGGTGGAAGCAGATTTTAGGCTTTCGAAAATGGTATCATTGATATGATCATCATCCCCTAGCTCATCATTCTGGAATGCGTCTAAAAACATTGTCTCCATGGCATTTGTATCATGTAATTAATCATCCATACCAACCTCTTTTTTATTGTCTCCATTTCAAATTTCTGAAGAACTACTAGTATTCTTATAGTCATTCCTAATTGGTGAATTTGGACGCAGTGGGAATTGAATAGGTGGTTGATTCAACCATTCTTGGTACGCTTCCTCTTCGACTTGTGCTCTCATTGTAGCCTTATCTCAGGTTCACATTGTTGTGGGATGAGACAAAAGATGGAAGGTAAGTCTCTCATCATCAGAAGAATCATAATTTCAAAAATATTGAACATTAGTACATCGATGATATTAGTAAGCACAATGTAGTAATTTGTTTGTTCAAATTACATTATACCAAACAATTATTACCATCATTGACCAAGGATTGCGGCTGGAAGATGTATTGTCACAATTGGTAGGGTAAAGAGGATGTCAAATTTCATCTACCAACTGCTTGCGGTATGTTGCTCTTGATAAGTCTTTATGACGTTTTTGAATCAGTACTGGAATATTTTCTACATCTAAACTCGATTTTGAATCTGAATCCTGCAAATTTGGATACATTTTTATTCATATTGACATGGATTAAAAATAATCAATGACATAATCGAAACATAAATAAAATAAGTTAAACTTATTGGAGATGGAAAGAGAGAAATCCACGATGGACTTTGAACAGTATGGAATGGGATGGAATTTCAATAATTGGCCATTTGATCATATAATAAGATTTGCTTCCTGCATTTCAGCAAAATTAGCAATAAATTTTCCTGTACATATCTAAAATAAATTTTGAAGACCATACCACAATCCTAGTTTGAATGTAGTTTTGAAGCCATTTTTTAAGAATAAGGAGACATAAAACATAAAATGTATATTGAAGTATTGCTAGTCATGTGAATTCATCATAAAAGATAATTTGAGATGAATATACTATTTTATATGCAAATGAAAGTTCAAATAACTTTAAATGCGTATCGGTGCGCTTATAAACCACAAATGCATTGGTGCACATATTAACAATAAGCATCGGTACATTGAAAAATCAACCACACTGTGTTTCTAGATTTTGTTAATACAAAACAATTGTATGTCTCCAGTGCATCAAACAATATGGACGCACCAGTGTGTAATATAATATGGTCACGTCGATGCATCTTACATAAACACACCTTCATGCTGAAAAAGTTAAAAATAATAAAACATGATTTCTCTTAAAAAATTAAAAAAAGAGTGGGAATCAAATTTCATAAAGTCATTTAAATACTAAAAAGATATTCATTGTTTCATTATTTTGCAAAATTTTGCAGGGGGGAGACTTGTAAGAGAGACATACAGAGGAAAATTGTGGAAGAGAAGAATACTTTGGAACCACTGTATTATTCAGAATATGAGAATTTGAAGGGTATGGTGATTCACTTTAAACCCTTTATATAAAGTTTTTTTAATATTAAGAAGGTATTCAATATTTTCATTATTTTGCCAAAATTTACAAGAAATTGATTTAGATGAGAAACATATTGAGGAGCACTGTGGAGAAGAACAATGATTTGGAACATCAGAAATATTCAAACAATCGGGATTTGAAGGGCATGGTGATTCACTCAAAACCCTACATTCAGAAAAAAGAAATAAACCCAAAAAAAAAAAAAAAAAAATCATACTTACCTTAAACCCTTGTTGTTTTTTGCTTACGTGAATGCAAAATTTCACCCTAGGGTTTAAATCCCTCTATCACTTCATAATTAGGGCTTTTCGTTTTAGCCATTCTAGATCTAATGGGTTTGTTTTTCTGTATATAATTGTTTGACATGTGATGCAAAGGGACCATTTATTGCTTCGGATCCCAAACGCAGTCGGTCCTCTACCCTTTTTTTTAAACGATTTTTTATTGACGTTTTTTTAAAAAGATGTTTTATGCTTTTCTGGTGTGCCTTTTTGACATAATCACACTGGTGCGTTTCTATATAAGGAACACACCGATTAAGCCATATTTAAACAAAAAAAGATAATTAAAAAATATGGTGCATAAAAAATATCATCGATGTTCTCATCTAAACAACACAGAAAATGATGTCACATATTTTTTTAAATTTTTCTTCTCATCGGGGTGTAATTTTTCTATTGTTTTTTTATGAATGTTTAATTTGTTTGCTATGATTTTGTTTTATACTATAGTTGTTGTGATATCTTCTATATATCGCACTGTTGTAATTCACAATATTTAAAAAAACAAAAAAAAATGTTCGGTATGTGTTCTTGTATGGAATGCACCAGTGCATTTTATGTAATAAATGCACCAGTGTTTTGTATATAAAAAGTGCATTGGTTACAACGATTTTTTTTTCACTGAAAATTATTTGATTTATTTATAAACTATATTTAATAATTTTTGTATTGAATGGTACATGTTGTATATTAATAAAAATATGAGTGAGAAGAGTTCAAATAAGAAAATTTATGGTCGACACAATGATGAGGCATCTCGAAAAATAAAAAATGAAGGTTCTCTTTCAATTCTATACAAAATTAATATGGTTGAACTATATGTATGTTTAACTAATATGTATTGGTTAGTGTGTGTCATGCAGGGCCACAAAATGAGGAAGATCGATAACATTGTTTCTAATCTAAGTGCAGAAGAGCGTAAGAGCTTGATGGAAAAATTGCAGAGGGATGAATCAAGTAATGAAAAAATAATATTCAATATGATTTTTTTTTTAATTTTCATGAATAATATATTTAGGAATATTGGATGATATGTTTCAAACAATCTATTAATTCACATATGTTTAATTTTATACAAGAACCAACAACGAGAGAACAAAATGTCATCATAACAAAAAAAAAATTAATTAATATAGAAGATGTAAATGATGATGAATTGGTCCTTAGCTCATCTAGAGTGTTCTTGGAAATTAGTCAAAGGGGAGGAAATATTTACAGAACTATGAGGGATATAGTGGAATGAACTTATAGATGTATTTTCTACTTACAAAATAGAAATCAATCAAATGATTCCAAGAACCAGGTTATATTTAAACTATAGGAAGCATTTCCAGAGCAATGGTCAATGAAACATGTCAGACTTGCAATATAAAAAACATACGACAACAAAAAAAAATCATTCAAAAATTAATATTTCTAAAAACGCTTTTTAGAATATATATATATATAAAGAATTCATTTATTAATATATCAAATTTGTGATATTTAGTTTTCATATATGAATATAAAAATACTTTATTGTCATGTTATTTTTTCAGCAAATTATGAAAATCCCATAGGACCAATAAGTTGATATCCAAAATATGTTAGTAGGAATGTCCAAAAAAATGTGCAAGGAGATCGTCAAAGAATTGGACATAATTGCATCATAGGAGGAGCTATCTCAACAAGAACATGCTTCAAATGTATGTAATCATTGAATTTTTCTATTAGGTACAAATAATTAAGTATACATTAAATATTAATTTTTAAATATTCTCTTACAGAAAAGAAAAGAAAATGGAACTCATTCTACACACCAAACTAGATGACAAGGAAGAAAATGGTTGATAGCAAAGTTTGTGAGTAATTGTTATTTCCTTATAAAAACTCAAGTTTTTTTTTTATATATTTTAAGTTTTTTTACAACCTTCGTCCTTGAATGTGTTCAAACAGGTGCTAACATACAAAGAAGAGTCATTAGAAAAATTGATTGGCATTGGGTTAATTAAGGGTTGTGAGTATATGTTGGCATATCAAAAATTAATTGTCGAATTTGTAAGTATAATCTATGTTGTTTTACTTCCATCATTTTATAATTAATGAAACAAAAATAATACTCTGTATTAAATCTATGATTTATTATGGGGTATAAAACTTGCAAGAAACAAAGTATGGAATTGAGCCAATAGAAGAATTGTTGAAACAAGGCATGAGATTTGATTTTGAGCATATGTGTATGATTCATGAGTTACTTCTTTCTTTGGAGGTACGTCACTTTTCAATTTACATTCATGTATATTATTTATTTAAATTTTCATTATTCTCACCAATGTAGATAGACTCATTACAATTTATTTTTATGTTTGTAGATGGAACTTCAAGAAAAACAAACAATCAATATAATGAACCAAACATTCAGCAAAATAAACCAAGGCATGGAAGTAGCTCGAGCACTAACAATAGTTCCAGTGAAGAATGATGACCAATATATTTGGATATCAATGCAAGTTGCAGTTGTATTTTTTTGAAATAATTGTCTATGAAAATCAAACATTTTTGTTTAATGTTATGGGCATAGTGTCCTAATTAAAAGACAAAAGATTATCAATAAGTGTCCCATTTTGTATTACAAAGACCCTTTTATTAATATAATAAAATATGTTTTAATTTATTCTACTGTGTTGTTCAATGTCGTTGTGAAATGTTACATCATTGATTAAATATATGGATGACTAAATATTATAATGAAGAAATGAAAAATGTGATGATATAAGAAATTAATCCAAACATCATTTCCAAATTCACTAATCAAAATATAAGATATATGTAAATTTTTTGATAAATAATGGAATTAAAAAATAGAAATAATTGTACTATCACAAGTGGATGTTTATCAGTGTATTTTAATTATTATTCTCATCGGCGTGTTTAATATTAAAACTCATTGTTGTGTTTCATATGAAATTCACACCAATGATTTTATGTAATCAATTAGCACTAGTTTCAATATTAATTTAATACCACAAAATTGTATTAAAAAATTGGTCATCGGTGCATTAATATTATACGAAGCACCGGTGTGTATGTGTTATTGACATGCATCGGTGCTATTTTGTTATTGATAAGCACTAAGGCTTGTCTGTTATAGAAAAGCACAAGTGTTTTTTTATTTTTAATGCACCGGGGCATTTTTCCCTGTAATGCACCGATGCATATTATTTTATAAAACATATGTGCCTTCTTATTAATAGTGCATCAGTGCGTTCTATGAAGAAATCCCTGGTGCTTAATTATTTTTAACTCTCTCAGTGCGTTTTGTTGTTAAATCCCCGGTGCTTATAAGAAAAACGCCCCAGTGATTAAATATTTTATTACCCTTGTGCTTTCATCTATTACTTCCTCGGTGCTTGAAGTTTAGTGAACCCCACTGGTGTTGTAGGTGTATGTACTCTTTGGTGCTTGTTCTTTATACAAACACACTGATTTGTAAGCATCCACTAACATCTCTAGCTGCCCAATTTTTTTTATTTATAATCAAATTCTATTATAGTATCTGAAAAAACATCCATTATCAATAACAGATATTGTAGCGGAGGTTTCTTTGCCAATTTTTGTCAATTTTGTAACACTAGAAACCTCCACTAAAAGGTATTTTCCTTGTAGTGAGGAAGAAGATCAAGAATCAGAACCATCACAAGATCTATATCTTTAAAAGACTACTCCATTTATATATTTCCATGCATTAGCCGACATCAATACTCCAGAAACACTCAAGCTAGAACAATATATCAAAAATAAAAAGGTAACATTGTTGATTGATTCTCGTAGTACCTGTAAATTCATCAATTACAAATTAGGAAAATGTCAAAAATGATTTGTATTTATAGCACCACAGTTTCAAGTAATGATTGTATATGGAGGTACCATAAATTGTTTAGGGAAGTTCCATAGTAATAATATCAATATGGTGGAGTATTTATTGCATATTCCCATGATTTCCATCCAAATTGGTGGTTTCGATGTCGTATTAGGGGTCCAATGGTTACAATCATTATGAATAGTGTCCCTTAATTTTTAATATCTTTTCATGAGATTTTCCTCAGAAGGAGAGGAAATTGATCTTAGATGTATCCAAGGGAAACCCTCTAAGGTAATAATCTCTAATAGAATGACCCATTACTCAAAAAGGGACACCATGGTCTAACTGCACATTTTTTCTCACTAGATGTTCAAGTATTTATATCCTGTACTCCATTGGATCTCTAAATAGTTAACAACAATCACTCCAAGGTATTTGGATAAATTCCTAAGGGCATTCCACCTACTTGAGATCATGATCATTCTATTCATTAATTTGTAACCAATAAGTGTACCACCTAACATTAAGACTTATAGGTATCCATATGAGAAGAAGAGTGAGTTTGAGCATATGATCCAAGAAATGTTATAGGTCAACATCATTCAACCTAGCCAAAGTTCCTTTGGACTAAATTATTTTCTTTTATGGGTACTCAATTGGCTCACAAATCATTTTACCATCCTCAATCCAATGGGAAAACTGATATTATGAATAAATGTTTCGAAGTATATATTCATTTATTTTCATCTAATAAACAGACACAATGGGTAAAGTGGTTTCCCTTGGTAGAATGGTGGTACAACAAATCCTTCCATACTTCATAAAAAATGTCTCGATTTCTAGGGCTTTATGAATATCATCTTCCATCCCATCTACATTGAAAAGGACTGCAAAGGTTCAAGAAATGGAGGACCACATAGGGAACCAACAAGAGGTTCTCAAACTATTGAAGGAAAACTTTGTTATGGCACAAATAGAATGAAACAACAAGTAGATCAACATTGCAAAGAAAGGGAATTTGAAGTGGGAAATAGGGTATTTTTGAGGTTAACCATATAAACAAGTGTCCCTCAAGCAAAAAAGTAAGGATAATAAATTAGAACCCAAATATTATTTCCCCTATAAGGTGTTGCAAAGGATTGGAAGTATGGATTACAAATTGGAGTTTCCTCCATACTCACATGTACATTCAATCTTCCATGTTTTTTTATTATTAAAGAATGTAATTGGTGACAAGTTCCCATTCCAAACTATTTTACTAGATATTAATGAAGAAGTGGAAATCATAGTAGAACCAGAAACAATCCTTGAAACAAGGTTAAGCAGTTGTGAAATTAGTCAATTATTGAGTACCTTGTCAAATGGAAGAACCTACCAGTGGAAGATTCAACATGGGAAGATGATTTATTCATGAAGAAACACCTATGGTTATTAAAGTGTTGAGGAAAACACTTGTATGAATGGGATGGACATGTTAATCCTTAGACAAAGCCCCATGTTAAGTATAAAACCCTTGATTAAGCTCTATATATTGAATTATTACATTTCTAGTGTTATATTAGTAGGTTGACTATAACCCTTCATTATACCCTTTCATTATAATTGCATCCTTTGTATCCTATATATATATATATATATATACCAAGGATGCATATTCTTTGAATGATCTTATCTCATATTGTAGATTGAATATATTGTAAAATGAGGTTTCCCCCTCAAATTGGACTATCATTCATTGAATTTTTACCATTCTCAAGGTGTTTGTTCATAACACTTGCAGTGTTCCTTAATCCTTAAAATTGAAAAAAAAAACAATCATATAGAAAATATTATTATAGAAAAAAGATACAATAGATAGCTAGAGGAAATATGAAAAATATACCCTCCTATTATGATAAGAGGAAGAAGGAAATAAATGTTCACCTACCTCTTAAGGTGGGGAAATTGTTCACTAAGAAAATTTCCAAATAGAACAACAAATAAAAATTCATTCCATATCCTTTTATCACTTAAATAGACTTTCAATAGAAAAACTCTAAATACTTGTGTCACATCACTAAAGGGTACCAAGTAACTAGTGGGCCTTATAAAGTGGACCACTTTGCATTAAATAACTATCCACTACTATCTAATGGGAAAATATGATGACCACATATGCTAATTGACTAAATCCTAGGTAGCCTGAAGTAGGGAGGTTAGGGTAGGACCCTAACAAAAGTTTATTCTCATTTCACTAAAACATTCAATTTGTTTTGGCACGAAAATGAAATCCATTGATATAAATTTCTATGTTGTATATTGTGGAATATGTCAATCCAATCTACACCAAATTTAGAATGAATGGAAAATTTAAATATAACCAATGGTTATAGGCTAATGTCTTTATATTTTTTTCTATTACCAATGTCACCTCATATGCCTATTAGTTTTTATGTGATTTTAATTATTGGTATATGATCCCAACATGACGTTGTAGGGACTATAATTGAAGTGGGATTATAAGTAAATAATTTTCATATTAGAGATCGTGTCGACATGAGTTGCATGGTTTTGAGCTACCAACAATATCATTCTTCTAGTGAAGGGAAAGATAAGTATTTTTGGAAGGATATTTTGTTCTCTATTTCCATTTGGGTGGATGGGCCTCCTACATTTATAGGTTACTCATGAATGATTGTTTTTTACCAAAGGTACAATTATTTTTCGTTGTTCATGCATTATAACCTTTCTTATCTCATATCTAAACCAAATACAATTTTAATCAATTCCTTGGTGTATAATTATAGTTTTAATAATTTCATTCTCAACATAATCTGGATTCATGGTATCAAAGAAGCATGCTCCTTGTTTTTTCGTACGGCATGTCCCTGACGAGATCAAGGTATGGAGAGTTGGGTCTTGAGCTAATTTCACTTGAGGACAACCGTTCTTTCTAGCCCAAGAACCCCCCATGGTGGAAGAAAATAGAGATGATGGAGAAAGATATCATTTCAAGACGTTGCTTGAGGAATCCCTTACATGATAGAGGAACAAGATGATGGAAAAATCTGCTCATATCCTTTGATGATTATTGATGGAAATCGAGGCATCTTCGACAAGAAACCATTTCAGAGGTGCAACACCCTTCAAGGTATAAGTCAATTTTCATATCCCCTTATTTGAATGCTAGATAGATGTAGATTCTCTAGAAAAATTGTTGAATCTACTAGAAGGTTATTACTCTATCCAAAAAAATTCTAAGAGAAAAAATATGACCTTCACGCTCCTTAAATCCCTTCCCCATGTAAGAGATTGGTGGGAAGGTTACTGGGAGAGGTAAACCTCATATGAATCTACTCCATTCAAGAGAGAATCCACTTGGGCAGGCTTTGTAGATTATGTCAAGGAGGAGTTTTTACATATTAGAAAATATGATGACCAGTACACGAGATGAATGAATCTCCATCAGAAAAGAGACCAGACGATGTCGTAGTACACTAACATATTTCATACCTTGCACCTAAAGTTGGGTATCAAATACTCCAAGAGGAACCTGGTTTTGAAGTATTGTAGTGGTCTACATAGGTACATTTAAACATAGATGGATTTCTTGGGCATATCCTCACTAGGAGCTTCTTATCAATATGTAGTCAAAATTGAGCAGAAATTCAAGCAGTGGAGTAAGCAGGAGTTCGGGTTTGCAAATATGCCACAACATAAGCATGGAAAAGGAAATCCTAAATCACAAAAAAAAGGATAAATCAAGGAGATTCAATCTCAATAAAATTAGTCCAAACAACTGGCTAAGAAGGATGATGGGAAATCTAAGAAAGACACCAGAAAGTGGTGTGATTTCCACAAAATCCCCTGGCATAACACCAATGAATATCACTCAAAAAATTCATTAGTGGTCGAGCTCAAAGAAAAAGAATCAGAACCTGACTCAGACTTTGATTAAGAGCACAATAAAGAAAAATGGATCATCAATGCAGAACCCATTGCACCCTCATAGCCACAACAATACAACCAAAATAACTAGATGAGCCTAAGGAAGGGGAGCGCCTCTTCCACTTGTGGATGTGGAAAAAGGGGACTCCACTACATTTCATTGTTGATAGTGTGAGTAAGAAGAAACTGATCTCAACAAATGTTGTCAAGATATTAAATATGCCAACGATTCCACACCCCCAACCATACACCATTGAATGGTTGAGTTGGGGATGAGACATCTGCGTCATCCAATAGTGGTGCATGTCCTATGGCATAAATCCCTTCAAGGATGAGGTACTGTGTGACGTTTCCCCACTTGAGTTATGTGATATTCTTTTAGGAAAATCATATATGTGTAAATTCCATCCTATCTATTTGCCTCAGCCCCACAGTGTCATTGTTACTCTGGGAGGTCATCTCTACATGGTACTAGAGGTAGCTTCGAGTATTGCCACTTCATTGATCTCATCAAAACAGTGTTGCAAAGTAATCTGTCAGACCACAAAGTTTTCCCTCTTCAGGATCTAGTCAGAAGGTGAACAAAAGATCACTGTGACTACTACAACCTCATCATAGGACCTTTATGTCTAGCATAAGTAGGTCAAAAAGATTATAGAGGAGCACGAATATATTTATGCTTCAACTACGGGGGTGCCTCTACACTACAAATTACCACATTACATTGAATTGGTTCCCAGTTCTCCCTTACCCAAGGGTCTAATATATAGACACTCCCCTCCAGAGAATGAGAGTCTTCTAGTGTTTTACATGCCGATGGAATTTTGTAAACTTGGACCAATTTATCCCACATGCATCATGGGAATTATTCTCCTCTCACTCTCTCATATATAATCAAGGTGAAGGAGGTCCTTTAAGCATACAATGCAGTGTGATGTAATATTTATTTTTGAATGAATGTAGTCGACATCTCTTTCTCTTCAGAGATAATCTACCACCATTCTAGCTAGTTTGTGTTCTACAGTGTTTTTCTATTTCATTCATTAATATAAGTTGGGTTTCACTATGTTTTTTGTTCTATGCTATAGTTTTGTTCGTATATCATTTTTTTCTTAGAATAATCCATATCAACTATCCAAGGAAGGACTGGGGCTATAATAAGGAAATTTTGAGATCAATGAGTCCCACTAGGGACAACATACTTCTTATTTCCATGAGTCTTGGTTTTAACTTCTTACCGTATTAGGATGAAATTCTAGATTTCATGTATACTTGAGAAGATTCCTAACACTCATCTTCTTTCTAATCTACAAGGTTGATGTATTGAGATATATATGTTTTATCTATTGCTAATAGATGCTTCTTCTATGGGAGCCAAATTATCCCCAAAGCTATAATAGGAACGTACATTTTTTTGGTTTTTACAATTTTGTTGGTTTCACAAATACAAAGAACTTTTTCTAGGATCAAACCTCTTCATATTTTTGGATTCTGACCTAGTAGGGGAAAATTGAAATACCATTAAAGTATTATACTCATCTAATTTTGTTACCTATAATAAAATTACTCAATTTTTTCCTTGGACGAAAAAATATCCTACCTTATCTCTTGGAATCCTTATATTCCATTTGGTTATTGTAGTAAACCAATTCATAAAGAAAATAAGAAAATTCCAATATGTCTTCATTGTAAGTCCTTAAATCAAACACCATATTGCGCATAAACTAGGGTAGAAATAGACTTGGTTTAGTGCCATAAATAATATGAGACATGCAGAGGACAAATCTGAGCACCCATACAAAGAACATGAAATAAAAAAATCACATGTAATGGTGTGAAAACTTGTACCTTTTCCCAATTGTTCCATTTCAAAATTGCGAGAGATCAAGGACAATGGGAGGACCCCACAATGTACTACAACTTGTAATAGTAAAATTAAAATATTTTGGTAGAGAAACAAAATTATCAAAGTGGGATGCAATAACATGCTCTCCCAAACTGAGACAAGAGGCTAACCCAAAAGCATCCAAATCATCAAGAAAAAAGGATGGTAAAGGAGGCAACTTACTTGATTAATAGAGGAGGAAAAAAACATTAGCACTAGCAAGACCTAGACTCTAGAATTCACCAAACAAAGCCTCAAGTTGTGATACTAGATATTTCATGCCAAAAGGCTAGACCAAAATCCAAGATCTTACAATGATTTTGGAAAAAATGATACACCAATTCAAATCATGTGAAGGGATGGATTAAAGCATGTGACAATATGGGGTCCATCACCTCTCATAATTTCCTCTCCCATGTGACCAACGTACTTTACAATGAACCATGTGCCTACATAAATGTAATTTATGTGAATTATCACCCATCCTATCAAAATATAGGTTGGGTATAAATCTTACCATGGATAACTATATCCCCCTCTTCTACTAAAGTTTCTTGAAATTGTCCTATGTAGGATTGTTTTCCTTCAATACATGGTAAAATTTCACTTTAGAGAAAGATAGTTTAGCACACTTTCTCTTCTCTATCACTAAAGCCAAGAGGGATTCCAAAGGTATAGTGTTGAATTCCATATGTCTTATAACATTTTTGGAGTTCCCCACTACAGCCTGAGTGGGCCTAATGGTTAAGAACATGTGTTTCCTCTTAAGAGGTCACAGGTTCAAATCCAGAGGGGGGTAGGGTATGTATACCTTCGTAGACTTTACCAGTCAAATCGTTGGGCGGAGGGGGGTCCCTTGTCCCATAAACAAGGGGGTCTCATACACCAATTTGGTGCGTTGGCTTGGTCGTGACCTTAAAAATAGATTATTATTATTATTATTATGTATGTGAAGATTAATGACAATTTACATACCTTGCAAGAGTGCATAGGCTTTATCGTAGTTGCTAATAGATTAACCTAGACCCAAAGTAAATTAAAATGCTATTGTTTCTATGGATTTTGTAATAACCCTTCATGCACTTCCCACCCTTAAGATTATTATTGGTTAAATTTTAATGTGCGGATTACATATATCTTTCATGTTATAATAATAAAAAGCACAATATTTGAAATATGAATTACTAAAATATAAATTATAATAATAATTATTATTATTATTATAATTTTCATTAATAATACTAATGTAATGTACTTTATGTTAATATTAATGTGTAATAATCCCTTGAATCGAGCTTGAGCTGGTGGCTTGAATTTCCACCGCATGGACGGTGGAGGCCCAAGTTACAATCTCTTAACCTCATTTCTTATGTTCATTTGTACATGATGGTACAAAAATCTTAATTTCATGTAGTCAAGCCTCATATAATGGCTCTTAATTTCATGTAGTCAAGCCTCATATAATGGCTCTGTGTTTCTTTAATAATACTAATGTAATGTACTTTATGTTAATATTAATGTGTAATAATCCCTTGAATCGAGCGTGATTTGGCGGCTTGAATGCTTCCATCACATGGACGGTGGAGGCCTAAGTCACAATCTCTTAACCTCATTTCTTATGTTCATTTGTACATGATGGTACAAAAATCTTAATTTCATGATGTCAAGCCTCATGTAATGGCTTTGTGTTTCTTTGGTGTGGGATGGAATGCATATTCTTTCATCATGAATCATGCCAACATTGATTTGGATTTAAGTGGGCCTTCATTGAATGGGAACCATTGTTTGTTGTAACCTCTATCACTCTAGGCTTCGACTCCTCCAAACATGGTGCTGGCTTTAGTGAGTTTACTTTGATCAAAATTATTTTAGTAATTTATTTGATTGGGCTCTTTAATTTCCATCTTTTAGTGTTTTTTTATTGAGGAACTCATAAATTCCCCTCTAGGCAAACCTCACTATTCAAAGTTGTTCTCCCTCACACCTGTCTGGTCCAAGGAGTTCACTCTTTTGGTATTTTTTCTTGCTACTATGTCTAGGATGCCAAGCTAACCTCCTTTAGTCTTTTTGGTTTTATGATTGGTCTCAAAACCACCTTGGCCTCCATGCGATATTAGTTGGGTCCTAGTGTGGGAATTTAATGTCCATTGTTTATGGATCTTCTTATGGGAAATCATAAATGCAATTCTAGCTCCTAGACTTTCTCCCCCTTGTTTGCATTCAGAATCTTAACTGTGGTAGGTCATTTTCTTGTCTCCTCTTCTAGTCAGTGGTCACCAGGGGTGGATTAAATTTCAGACTCACTCCAATCTCTCTTGACTTTCCACCATGAAATCAACCAATCCCCTCCATGGTGCTGTCAATAGTCATGGAAGCTCTCATAAGCCCTCCCCTACTACCCCCAACCCTAGGCCTATGGGTAAACTACCCCAATGAATGGATTTTTCTCAAAAGGAAGTAATTTGAGAAATGACTACAATAGAACTTTTATGTTTTGAGGAAATCAAGTGAGAAATTAAGGATATGGAGAAAACGATTAAATAGAAATAACAATAGATTTACAAAGATCAAATTGAGGTTGGATTCAACGAATGGATCTATGACCTTGGATTCTCTCAAACCAAACACAATAAAATGACTAAATTGATAAAACTATATTTACTCAATAAGTTATTCATTTCTCAGATTGTTGAGGATCATGATGACCCTCATTCTTCCATCTAAAATGTGTTTCTCTATCGAGAATAAAAGTTTGAAAATATATGTAAAAAGGTCTTTAACTTGGATCTTTATGAGGCTTCTCTCTAAGAATCCCATGGGTTTCGTATGAAGTATGTTGAATCAAGCCTTGCATGTGGAGCTTCTCCATCCAATCTTATTCTAATGGAAGATTAACGAGACTGGCAGAGAACTAGACAAGCAAAGAGATCCAATGCAATAAAATGATGTATAGGCCTAGTTTTCGCACCCTTCATACCACTACTAATAAAAAAAGGGCAACATCCTTCCTCTCATTTTCTATTATTTTGTTATTAGTTCATAGCATATAACATGGAGGAAAAATATTTATTATAGCCTCTTCAGTTTTCTTAATCAAACTATGTCATTCTGAATAATATAACATATGGTTTATGATGCCACTACCCTTATGGTCCTGGTTTCTAACTATGTCATTCTGAATTATATAACATATGGTTTATGATGCCACTACCCTTATGGTCCTGGTTTCTAATTGTAGAACATAGAGGATGCCGATTATACACTTTTTTGTACTATGTATTAATACTAAAGAGTAACTGGCTTACAAAAATAATATTAATGTGTAATAACTATTTCAAAACTACGTATTTAATGCATTAATATAGTATAGATGTGTTAGTTGTAGAAAGTATATATATATATATATATATATATATATAACTTCAAATAACAACCACATTAATAACTTTTTTCTTATATATGTTAAATATAGGTAACACATAGATAGTGACGTGCACTGCACAAAAACATACATGCCCTAGCGTAAATTCAAGCAGATTTTCAATGTTCGCTTCGTAAAACATCCCCTGTCCTGCGCTTATAAAGTACGTGAGCCACATGTTCTGTAGGCCGCAGCCCCACTGGATCATACCCAAATTCTTGCACCAACATACCTGTTGTGATGAGAAATTTTATAAATAATAAAAATAATAAAGGAGATACTTGTTGTATGATATTTTTTTGTGTTTATGTGAAAATACGTCCTCTTAACTCATTTATAAATAATAAAAATAATAATTTAATTTTAAAAAGATATTAAATTGGTGTATGAGATATTTTTGTATTTTATTTATAAATAATAAAAATAATAATTTAATTTCAAGAAGATATTAAACTCGTGTATGAGACCTTTTTGTTTGTGGAACAAAAGACCCTCTTAACTCATTCATTTGACTACTAAAATCTATTGAGTTATACATACCTTATCCTCCTCTTGATTTGAAGTTGTGACCTTTTAAAATAAGCATCCCAAACCATTAAATAGGCATCATATGAAATATCATGAGCACATACCATAGGTTACTCAATACCATGTACCATAAATGAGAGAAAATATAATGGATTACTTAATACCATGGGTCCATAAATATTAAAAGGTAACTCTATAGTTGATTGATTGGATCAAGCTTACAAAAATAAAATATCAATGCATAATAATTATTTCAAAACCACATTCTTAACATGAAATCACTAGAATTGTCCTACAAATAAGGGGTCTCTTACACCAAATTGACTTGGGAGTAACCTTAAATTTATGTTATTACTATTACTATTATTATTTTTTTTGGAAAATATATACTCTTTAATAAATTTTATAAAGTTTTGTATAAATTTTCATTATTAATTAATTATATAAGAATAATTTTAGATAAGTAAAAACCACATTAATAATATTGATATGTTTTATATGTCCATAAACATATATTTAGCACATTAATAATGTGTTTCTTATATTATGTGCTAAACATATGTCTATCAACATATAAACACACACTAATACAATTAATGTGGTTATTGCTAATATATAATATTTACAATTTTACAATTTTATTACATTTATTGTATTTAAATGAAATATTTTAATAGTTTTATCTATTCAATTTTAAATAAAATACATTTTATTTTATTTTTTTTATTAAATAAAATATAAATATAATTAAAAAAAAAAAACTAACTAAGCATGTAGTTCTTTACCATGAATGATCATGTTGCATAAAAAGAATAAAATAATCAAGAACAAGTGAAACAACTTGAAAAATAAGGGTACAAAGAGATTAAAGTAAAGAATGATAAGATGCTCAAGGGGGCATGGGGCACTAAACTAACTACTTTATATCTATTGTTTACCTTATTTTATGTGAAATTAAATCTAAACAAGTCAAGCCTATGAAGGTATATATACCCTACTCCCCTCTACTTCCCTCTGGATTTGAACTTGTGACCTCTTAAGAGGAAACAAATGTTCTTAACCATCAGGCCCACTCAATATAATCTTCTTGTTGAAATTGGCATTATATAAAATCATACCATCTAACCTAATGATAATCTCGTAATTAGACAAAACTCTTCGTCAAGTTTATGTTTGCATGCCATTGATATTCGACCGACTTCCACTAGATATCGTTCACTTCAATGTAACTGCACTATTTCTACTCAGGTACATTGGTATTGTGTATAATCTACTGGAGAAACAGCTTGACTTGTGAATCATACTCATCTAAAATATTGTTTCCAAGGAAATCGCCAAAAACTCGAAAAACATTGTTTCTTATTTCACCACCTTCTTCCTTAAGAATTGCAGCTACAATATTTATACCCAATTGCAAATGAGAGGATCCTAGGCATTTGAAACCTATAACAACCCAAATCAATTAATTTTTATCATAGTTTTTTTATTATTTTAACTTTAATTAATTATTAAAATATATTAAATCGCCCTTTTATTATTTGATTATTAAAGGTTGGGTGAAGTAATTAATGGGGGGATAAGGCTCTTGGGGGAATTAATGGGGGGATAAAGTTGTTGGGAAATTAATGAGGAGGATTTGAGAGAGGAGGATAAGGAAGAGAGGAGAGGACTTGGAGAGGGGTCTCATTTTTCATTGGAAATCTCTACAAGAGGTGAAGGAGGAGGAGGAGGAAAATTGGGAGAACATAGCATTTTGTAAACTCTCACAGGGAACTGTTATTGCTGGGAATTTTGGGCTCGAGGCTAGGAAACTGCAAAGATTCCTAGAGCTAGGGAGTCGAAGAGGTTGTTCCTAGTTGGTTGGGAGGTTAATATTCAGTTTGGGCAGTTGGGCAGGATCATCAACAACCAAGAAAGGGGTTAAATAAACTAAGGTACATGTTGAGGTAGATACTTTATGCATTTTACTAGTGATTTGTCGTGATTATATTGTTGTTTATTATTATGTTTTTATTATGATGTTAGTATGTTGTTGTTATTATGTTTTTAGTATGTTGTTGTTATTAGCTTGTTGTTGATTACCATGATGTTGTAGATTATTATGCTAGTAGAAAGAAAATCAAGAAAGGAAAATAATGAACTAAATTGAAATTAAGGTCTTACACATGGTATCAGAGCCTGGTTTCAAAACTAAAACCTAGGCTTGACCACCCACAACGCTGGGATTTTGTCTTTGTGCCAACATGGTCTGCAACCTCTTCATTCTGGCCCCGTCAAGCTATTAGATTAGTCAGTATATGATAAAGTAACATCTTAATAAAAATCTCCAAAGATTCTTCACAATTTTCTCTACAACCAAATAATCCACATGTCCCAGTACCCAAATGTTTCAGAACCAATTTTACTACATATGAATCCTACTATCTTGTCTTCAGCCATCTCGACTAGGCTTAACTAATAGAAAAAATATATATAAAACATAAACAGAAAGTGAAAAATATGAGTCTAAAAGACTCTACAGGCTATACATAGGCCTGCAACATCAAAATTCAAACCATGAGTCTGCTTGCTTGTTATGTATTTATAGAAAGCAATAACTAAGACTGTTTTGAAAAACTAAACCTGAAATTGGCAGATCGTCATAGATCCATGGTTCCAGGGAACCCTGCTCATCCGGAAAATATCCCACATCAAGACCTACATCTTCTATTGATTGATTCACAGTTTCATTAATATTAATATCCTATGTCAACCCAAGATATGATTCCAAATCGGAAAACTCAAGTTACACGTTGTTATCCTCTATTTTGTAGAATCCAACTAGCCCACCTTCAACCTTCAATAAATCCACCTGTCCAAACTCACCTTCAACCAATCTCTAAGCATCATTACAGTTCCAAGCCCACGAGACAACGCAAGTCGCAACACATCAAATTTCAACACCCAAGTCTAGTGTCGATCCCACGAGGGGATATTGTTATAACACTATGCATCGACAACAGGGTTCGAACTTGCGAAGGTAGAGCCAACAAAAATCTCCAAGTCCCAGCTAATGCAGCAACCAACATACATCATACAAGCTCCACGCCAAAGCCAAGACCAAACGCCCAAGCCATGAGGAAGAGATCCCACAAGGGGCACATGTTGTGCATAACGGTCCACAAGATTGATCCACCGACCTATCAATCCATAAATTGACATTTTTACCACCAAACCAGAGCTCGAAAGCTAAGCACCAGAGAATAACACGTCTGTGGGCACAATATCCACTAACTATCAAATTCCACGAGCTAAGCACTGTTGACGATTAAAATCGCAAGGATGAATTTTGTCTGCAAAGTATTGCTAAATTCATATTATTTAACTATGTTAATAATATAATACTAGTAGGTGGGACCCCCTTGTAGACTAGAGGCACAAGGATAGACATATCACACATTTTTGTTGTTGTTGTTTTGATGCTTCTTACACAGTCCTACATGGTTGACATTGCAGTCTTGGTTTCATTTTGACATAGTAGCAGGTGGATGATGCATTTTATGGAATGATTCTATGATTCAAAGAATTTTTTTGTTATTAGTGATAACATAATCAAAACAAAGAAAGAAAACCTATGAAAAAAATCTTAAAGGAAAAGAAGTTATGTTTGAGCTATGATAAAGGGTTATACGCAAATGGAAAAGTAAAGAGATGTTAGTGTTAGTCCTAACTATTATGCTATGGTTGGTTAGTGGCTATGCAATTTTAATTAGATTTGATTTGGGCGCATATAGCATTGCAATATGTGTTATGGAATAGAATGATGGCAAGGGTTAACATGTAAATGTTAGTGGGTGGCGCACTACGCAAGGGATATCGTCGCAGATTTCAAATGTTTTGGCATTGAATACATGGTTTAATCGATTGGTGAATGTTTGGTTGGATCGTACTTCGAATTTAATAGGCCAGGAGATGGAAGCGATGTGCATTCACTGCATGTCACTTCATACTCCCCCTATCGGTCGTCAGCCTAGCATTGTTCTTTGTTGCATTTTCGGTTTGTTGGTTGTGAAGCTCTGCATTTCAGGCTCTTAGAAAGAAGAAGGCTCGGCCAACTCGCCCTTTTAAGTGTTTTGTTATAGGTATGGCTATTTTTGTCTCCATCCATGAAATATTCTCTGTGTATGAACAAATAATGGCTCAATGATGCTTAGATTTTGTGTGTTCTTGAGAATTTCGACTGTGTAAATGCATGTTATTTCTCTCTGAGATGATTGTAAAGTGTTTCGAATTGCAAGCAAAAGAATTGGGTTTTGTTTAAGTTGTGCATTGATTGGTTTCTCGGTCGGTTTAATATAATGATGGGTCTCTATGGATAATAAGTGAATGTGGTACATATCACTCTATATTAATGGTGGAGGGTTTCATTTTGTGTATTACCGCCGGTTATTCCCTCACAGTCATGATTGTAACCCTTATCCATTCGCATTCAAATTGTCATTTGGTTGTTGTGTTATTTCTTCAAACCCAGAGTCATGGTCGTTGGCTCATTATTAGTGTCTTTTCACAGAAGTATCCCAAGATCCAGTCTTGGGGTGGCCATAACATTAATATTTACTATATGGTTATGGGGTGATACTAGTTATATCTCAGTGTTATGATGTATGCGTCCTCACTGGCATTGCTATCAGGTTGTTCGACTCTTAAGAAAATGGATAGAGAGATTATATATTTGTGTGTTCTTTGAATAATTGTCATTATTCAGTTAACTTTGCCTCTCCTCTACAAGTGTTAAACACACTATGTGCATTGGGTTATTCTATGTCTGCCTTTACTCTCCTCGGGTGTTAATCATTGGTCTTGTCCATGAATTGGAGTAATAAGGGTATTGTGTGGCTCATTGTTGTATCTTTTTCGAGGGTATTCTTTCTATGATTTATACTTCTCGAAAGACCTCCAGCTCTCTTCGTTATGGTTAAAGGATGAACGCGCTCTTGTTGTCTCCCTACATTTAATTGTGACAAGCTCGATTGGATTTCCAACTTTATTTTATCCCTTCGGGCACCTTTTTGGTTGTCAAATATGAGTTTATCAATGGAATGGTTATGGAGGTTTGTCATCGAGTCTTTGTCTCATATTTCTATGGTAAAATTGGTTGAACAGTTATAGGATCTTACATACAGTTGAGAACTGTCTACTTTCATTATGGTGTTTTTACTAGTGTGGTCTTGATTGAAATTGGAAACAATTGTGTGTTTTACTAGGCCCGATCAGGGTTATGGCTAATTTGAAAATGGTGCATGTGTGTAATTGGCTATGTTCACCTCGTATATATTATTTGATCATTGTGTAGATTATAAATGGTTATATCAACAACGATAAGGCTCATGTTTTATGTTGATTTCTGTTTCGTTGCAACACCTCGTTGATTGATATGATGAAGATTGTGTGTAATCGAGCATATTTTGGAAGTATATTCATATTTGAAAAAAAAGACCTGTGTATATTTTAGTTGGGCCCGACTATAAATTGGTAGACAATGGATGTTTATTATTATAGTGATACATTATGGGATAGAGGTCGAACATATTGTTGTGTGTTTTCTTTAAATTCTTAAAAGGAAAGAAAAGAAATAAAAGACCAACGCTTTCTTAAACAAGATTGTTGAATGGAAAGTTTTTTTTGGTTATGAGTTATGATTGCATAGACTGTTATGAATTGAGAAATTCTGGGAAATTTAAATGTTGGAACATCAAACAATTTGATACACAATAAATGTTGGTGTGGTGTTGGTGTTTTTTGGATTGATTTTAGTACAGAGTTATGATTATTGATTACTTAATTTGTTTATGAATAGTATCCATTAACTTCCCTGCCATTCTCTCACTTTTTCACACATTACGAATCCCCTCACATTCCTAGATTCACTTTGCACACCCTGTTGTTAAAACTAAATTATAATTAAATGGAAACTTTGTATTATAGCAATTAAAGGATGACACAGAGATGGGTTACAGTTGATATGTTTTGTTATTACAACACAGTTGATTGTTTAATGATTTGTTAAGAAATAATCATGATCTACTCACTTTCAGTTTATCACATTTTTCTCAATACAACCCCATCAAATATCCCAGAACCCTTATTCACCCCCTGCTCATTGACAAGTATTAAATGATTTTTATGGATTGGATTGCATGGGTCTGATGTGTTGTTGAGCCAAACTTGGTTTCATATTTAAAGAGATGTCATGTATGGTTTGTTTAAGAAGCTAGTTGCTAATAAACGTTGCATACAGGAATGAGCTTCTTCAGCAGAGGAATCCATGGTCGAATAATAGGGGAAGAGAGAATTGGAACAAAGGCCCTAGAAGGCCAAGATTTTCGATACATTTTGATGCAAATCCACAAGAGTTAAAACAACTCTTCCAAGATGGATTTTTCAATAGGATTGGACAAGGGGTAGTCCAACCCAGGCCAGAAAGGCCTCCCTTCCAACCCCATCATGTCCCTGGTATCCGAGTTCCCCCTCATGTCTCATTACAACTTGAAGTCCCTGAAAAGGATGGATGGCAAGAGATTGTTCACCCAATAGTCTCCCAACATCGTGGCTAGCCCAATTTGTCTCTACCTTCTCCTCCTCCACTGGTTAACCCAATTGTCCAAATTTCCACTGCAAACTCACCTGTACAATCTTCCCACACAAGAAGGAGACTCAAAACTGAAGCCCACTAGACACATGATAAAGGAAACGTTGTTGTTGCCCCCTCCTCTCCCTTAAGTGATTCCACCAAATTTGTTTCATCCTGCATGCACTTGAGAGATGATTGTTCTCATGTTATCAGTGAGATCAAGACTAAAGGCTCTACACAGCCTAAGGCTAATTCAGATAAATCAAAGGGAGACAACAACAACGAAGGGAAAATTACCTCCCAAAGTGGAAAATATGGTTTTTGAGTATATTTATTTATTGATGTTGAGAAAAGTTGATTGCTGAAGTTTTTTGACAACATATTATTTTGGATATTTTGGATATTATATTTTTGGATATGGTTTAAAATATCATTGATATCATTGAGTTTTTAGACCAGACTAGGGAATCGTCAGACTCATCCTCTAGGATGATGAAGTTTTCACACAACATTCCCACATAATTCTTCCATTCCTCTACTGAAGTATCTAAAATCCCCAGAGCCCCATCTGTTGCACTCTCTTGGATGTGGGGTGTCAATCCTCGCATCGCTCAGCATAAGAATTTTATGGTATCTCGGCACCTGGACTAAGGGGATAGATAATTTGAAGTTATTACCAGTGCCTAACCAAGGGTCTTCCCCTACTTGAATGTTCCTCCCATTCTTGAGCTTCCAAAACATCCATCCTCCTACCAGCAGAAAATTCTCTACCAAGGGTTTTCAAATGATAGATCCTTTTGAAGATGTATGCGACGCCCAGAACCAGTCGACAATAGATAGGTTAGCGAAATATTTAGAGCTCATTATTTTAGACCAAAGTGAATTTCCCTACGTCATTCTCCAAAGGTTCCTACCCTCCAAATCTTTAGCAAAGGTATGGACATATTTTAAACCCCATATCCCTATCTCTTTGGGTGTTGTAATCAAAGTCCATTTGGTGAGGGGGATTCCTCTTGATTTTTTCTAGCCAAACCAGAGATATTGAAAACTGATTTGGCAAATCTTTGTGAGAATCCCCTTGGGAATGGATGTTATTGAATTCCAGTACACAGGTATACTTTCCAATACCACCTTGAGAAGGAAAAATCTTCCTCCTCTGGAGAGGAGTCTATTAACCCATATTGAGACCCTGGCTTCAATTTTTCTGATGAGCCATCCCCAATCTATGATCTTGTAGAAGTCAAGCTTGAGGAAAAATCCAATAAACTTAAAACCCTCATCTAACAGTTTTCTAGGGGTCAGGAAGATGTTTTGAATAAATTTACTCTCATTGTTCAACCAATTGTTGAGGATAATACAAGATTTTTCAAGGTTTCTGATCATCCATGTCGCTTTGTAGAATAGGTCTAAAATTATTTTCAAAACTGCCAAGTCTCGCTAGGAACCAACAACGCTACAAAAATTATCATCGACGAAAAGAATATGGGACATTATCTCACTTTTCAATACCGATACTCCTCTTAGTTATCCTTCGTTTCTTTCTCTTCCTTCATCAATTGATTGAGATCTTCTACAATGATTAGAAAAAGAAAAGGGGAAAGGGGACACCCCTGACGTAGTCCTCTCAAGGAAGAAAAGAAACACAAGGGGCCTCCATTAATTAAGACCATAAATGATTCATTATGTAGGCATCCCATAATCTAGTTAACCATTTTGAGAGACAATCCCTTTTAGAGAAGAGTTGGACGTAAGAAAGTCCAGTTCACTCAGTCATACACTTTAGAGAAATCCAATTTTAAAATTGCATATTTTAGATTATTCTTCTTCACTGAGTGAAAAAACTCATGAGCAATTGCTACAACATCATGGATTTGTCTATTCTGAAGGAAATTGAATTGTTCCTCTCTAATAAATTCACTTAGCATAGGTTTTATCCATCTATAGATGATCTTAGAAATGATATTGAATGTCACATTGTAGCAGGAAATGGGTTTAAAGTCCCCAAAAGACTCACCATTTTGTTTTTTGGAAATTAAGAACATGAATGTAGAGTTGAAAGACCCAAGTTATTTTCCATTCTGACGTGACTCTCTTACTATCAGCAATAGGTCTTCCTTCAAAAAGTCATAAAAACACTTGAAAAAATCGATGGTGAATCCGCCTGAAACTAGACTCTTTCAATTTTTCATAGAAGAGAGGGTTGTTGAAATCTTTGCCTTAGTCACTTCCTCTTCTAGGGCATTGTTCATCTCTTCTGTAAAAACCACTCAAAATTTCGACACTACCTCAAATATCTCTCGAATGGGGAATCCTACTAGGAATTTGAACATCTTCTCAAAGAATCTTTCCCCCGCCTCTTCCTTTTCCTGGAATGAGCTAACCACTCTACCTTCTCCATTTTTAATTTCCCATATCGTGTTTAGGTTTCTTATACAGTTTGCAAATTGGTAAAAATACTTAGCATTACTATCTCTATGCTTTAGCCATAACGCCCTAATTTTAAGGCGTCTTGTTTGTTCTTATTTCTCTATCTAGGAGTGTATGAGAGCCTCTAGCTCCTTTAACTCGGTCAATTGAATCATTCTAAGGGATCCTTCATCAATGATGTTAAAAAGCTAGGACATTCTATCTTATGTTTCTCTAACATTCCTTAGGTTTCAAGCCCTCCAGATTGGAAGCCATTGTTTTATAGAATTTTTAATTATGTCCAAGTTATATGCAAATTGAGCCATTAGAGACGCAGGCTCCCTTGGATCAAGTTTCCTCCAATTAGTGGAAACCACAACTCTTTGAAACATTCCTCTTTGAGCTAGATTTGGCTTACCTTAAGAGGTCTTGGAGGAGCTTCTGATCCAGATTTCCATTGGAGGATGATGGGCCAATGGTCTTAGATACATCCTTCCCCTATAGAGGCTTTTACATGAAAACTTGTCTCGAGAAGAGCCTCCGAGACTAGAAAATGGTCGATCATTTTTGCAACGACATGATCTAAACTGATTCTAAATTTTCTCAAGGTATGGGTAATTTTGGTTGATTCGACATCAACTAGATGAATATTCTCCAAGAGAGACAGAAAATAACCTTGTTTTTTATCCACCCTAGTATTATCCCCCCATACTTCACACAAGGAAAGATTAAAGTTCAAATCTTTGCCAACCACTGAGAGAGGATCGCTAAAGGTGCCAGCTGACGTATATGAAGGAAAAATCATTATCTTTAAATCTCAATTTTACTAATATAGCTGACGTATATGAAGTCAAGGCTTCTGCTTTCAGGTTTAATGGCTCTAACCAGTTAATAAACCCCCCGAAATACCCTCAGCATCCATTGTACAAAAGGACCAATTCCATAGCCATGGAGAAAAAGTCTCCCTAGTTGTTTCTTCAGTGCACATCGTTTTCCGAATCATAATCAAGTTTAGCTTAAGAATCTGGAAAATCATTTTGAGGGATAGCTTCTTTTGGGGTGGGGCACCCCTCTTTCGTTAAAGTCTAAATTTTTCATTGAGAAGGGGATTTAACAACACTCCTTGCTCTAAGGGCCCTGGCAATGGAAGCTTGTCTACCTTTCTTTATTTTCATTGCTTCCCTTTCTTGGGCTTTGTGCATGTGGGATTTATTTCCTATAGGTTTTGGCTAAGGATGATCAAGAGCTAAGCCTCCTTTGGAGGGGATAGCTTCATTATGATGACCTCTAGATTACAGAGCATAGTGTTTGGCGAGGGGGACAAGGGGATCTTTGGAGGATAAAATAGATTTCTTCGAAGTGAGGAATGAATCTCTCGGGCCTATTCCCATACCATAGGCATTAGAATAAATGGTGAGAGTTCTCGAGGGAGGGGACAGGGGGAGAGGGAAGGGGACCGGGAGAGAAGGGGCCAAGGGGGAAGAGAGGGGGGAAGGGGGGTTCGAAGTGGGGGGATTAGGAAGAGTATCAAAACCTCCCAATAGAGCCACTTCAATTTGAGGGAGAGGGGAGAGGATTTTCCTTCGAGAATATTTTGCCTCCATCTGAGGAAGCAGAGGAAGGGGCAAGGAAGCCAGTGGAACATTGTCGCATCCCATAGAAAATGCACATTCACCATTATCTGGAAGCTAATAGGAAATAGGACCAAGGGCCACCAAATAATTACCTAGAAGAGAGCCTACTTGATAATCTTCCATGGAATCTTGTTGGGCCACCAGGAAGTGCACCCCACTTCCTTGGCCACTCATGATGTGGGGGCGCTCCTTAATTAGTATTGTAGTTAGTTTTGCAGTTAGTTTTATCTTTTTCTATTGTAGACAGTAGTTCGCTTCGATACTTTTTGTTGCAAGCATTTAGTGTGCTTTTAGAAATTAATGCTATAATAATTTAGTTAGTTGTTGCAACTTCTATTGTATTCAACTAATAATGAGAAGGAAAAAGTTTCCTTGCTTATAGAAGGCACTCTTCTCTCACTCAAAAAATGTGATGGTTATTTTCTCTTCTAATTTGTCTTCTCCATTTTCATGTATATTCTATTTTCTCTACTTAGTGTTATCTAATTTATGTTCTTCATTGCACATTTAGTTTTATGTGTGTGTTTTTTTTCAGATCTGAATTGCAGATCAATTGGTATCAAAGCCTGGATCCAAGGTAACTTATGCTCAACCATGGAATTCAAAAGAGAGGCCATCCAACAAAAAAAAAATCTCAGAGCCAGACGTCCTTCTCAAGACTTCCAATGCACCCTCCTCAGGGCTTCTAGCACATTCATTTTTCACCATTCTCCACATGCCCTCTTCAGGGTACCGAGTGCCTTCTCAGGTGTCACACACCCAACCCCCTAAGTATCCTTTTAAGGGATGGGGGTATAATTTTTCACTTTCCTAAAACTATCTGAATTCCTCGGATGATGACAACATCATCTTGTACTCACCGAGAGTTTTCCATTGACTATACCCTTGTCCAAAACTGCGTTCTGGTTTGAAAGTTATGGCTTTCCAAAATTTTCAGGGCATCATTGGCTAATGACCATCCCCTTCGCCACGTGGAATCACTTCTCTAGTGTCGTTCGACATGGAACTATCGCGAATCATTCAGTAACATGGCCGCAAAATATGGGTTGCAAGGAATATCACCCTAGAGCCTTCGCGAATACCGGTTCTTTGTCCCTTCGACAATTCTTGTGCAAATCTATAAACTTCCCCGGAGGCCTGAAGTCTTGAAGTCTCTTTCCACTTCAGAATCTATGGTGGAGCTCAATCCACCATTAGATCTGATGGATGATATTATCCACACTTATCGCATAAATTAGACTTGACAAGTGGGGGGGGGTCCCACACGTAATTCACAACCAATCTCATGATGCCACATGGAACTATCCAAACACGCCACATCCTTATGGCGTATGTAACCTGTCCAACCGAGATTTGACACCACAAAGGGATTTCGACACTTCAATGCTTCAGTGCTTCGGAGTTTAACATACCATCCTATATCCTCACATCTCCCAGAGTCTCGGAGTTTCAGACTCTCGAAGTAAGAGTTCGGCAAAGTGTCTGTGTTGTCTCCCACTAGTTGAACGAACAATCCAGAAAGGTTCCCAATGGACCCTCAATCAACGGTCCACAATGTCTCCTAATTTCTCCCCTCGATCTAATGGTTGGCAAGATTTCTCCACTTCGAGATTTCCTGACCTCACATCCCTTACAGGTCTTATCCCATTTAAGTCCCGAAGGGATACCTACTAGAAAGGTCATAAAGGGGATAAGATAGCTTGATGTCGATCAACATTATCACTTACCCTATCCTTCCACTAGGATCGATCTAATGGTTGAGAGAGATCCTGAAGGATCCTTAGATCTATAGATCACGTTACTTCACAACTTTGGCATTCGAGAGTTCCAGTCATTTAACGCCTTTTCACTTCTAGAGTGAGTCAACACCGAATTTGAATGTAACGTATATCCAATGGTAAGGAAAGATCCCGAATATCCTTAGATATATGGCTCACATTGCTTCGCGACTAAAAAGTTGGTCAGGGTTTAACGATAAAGAAAATCCCATGACAACAAATAGGAAACCGTCGGTTGTCGGTCAACCATCCAGTCAATGTTTCGATAGGTTTCCTTCGGCGGGATTTAAATGTTGTGAGGTTCCAACATCCCGAAGTCCCAAAACTCTGAACTCCTGAAGCCTAGAAGGCTTAGCTCCTTTTTAGCATAGTGTAGGGTTCCAAGGTCCTATTCACATGGGACTTTGACAAGCTCCTGAGGGATACACACTCATATCTTATCTAAAATTTGGTTAAATTCACAGACTTGATCCTGTGGTCACTAGGGAGAATGGTTTGAAGGAAGCTCCTTTCACTTTAGAATCCAAATTATGTAACAGGACATTGGTAATTCTAAGGGACTGACAGGTTCAGAGTTATCCCATAGAGTTTGTCCCGACTCTATATTTTCAGGTTTGGTCCCTACATAGTCCCCTGAGGACTTTCGAACCAACAAAGGGTTCAAAGTCTTATGCTCCCAAATTCATTTAAAGCTCATTACTAACAATTCTCCTTCTCTAAATAGAGGTAGGCAGAAAACCATCTACAAAATATGATACTAAAGCATTGCTGCCAATTTCCCAGGCCGCTAGGCCATCAGAGCCACAAATTCTACCATGCAAACAAGGTAAGAGAATTGGCCATCCTCTAGCTCAATAACAAAATGCATATTACAAAAAAATAGCCAAGACAACATAAAAAATCAAAGTCACACTTATCTGAAATTGGAAATTAGTTGGCAACTGATGAAAGGAGTTATTTTCCACCCAACCATAGGCACAGTTTCCTCTTTGAATATTCCTCAACTGGCCACCCCCTAGCTAGACCATGATTCCATGAGATAGATGAAGTTTCCTTTTTTTCTTAGCTATAACAAGGGACAAAGGTCACTCTCCTTTTTCCACAGGGCCTTGGCAGTTCAGTTTTCTATCCACCAAGCAAAGGAGACTATTGTGATTGCTCACTCAATCATTGCATCTTCATTTATCAGCTTGATTAGAAAAAAATATACAATCTCTCTTGTACCCAAAATAGAATATATTTCTCAGTTCTCCTCGGAACCATAAAGCCTCGCATGCTGTGTTTTTTCCTTGAATGGTCTTCCGACCCATTCATGTGTATCCTCTCTCCTCTGCCCCTGATTTTCCTGACTGTTCTTTCCTTTCCTAGAAATATTTCATGGGTCAGATCATGAATTTTATAGATGGGTACTATGCCCATCTCCTCATTTACTCTTGAGGAAGACTTCCCAACTACCAGCTTCACTGGTAATTAAATTTTATGGGCTAGAAGATTGTTCTAGGTCTGAGCAATTTATATCCAACATCATACTCATCTGGCAAGGTCATCTCAACCATCACTGGCCCCCCTTACCATCCCCTCTCGTGCATCATGATCCATACTAGCCACCTCCTTTAAGCAGTTATGCCACAATTTTCCATTTTTTATTTAATAATAGAATATATATATATATATATACACACACACACACAATACCTTTAATAACAAGGTTCATTGTCTTTTCCAAAATTCTCACGACGGGTCTCTCGACAGTGTTTTATCCAAATATGATTATATTTACAAGCTGGGGGAAACAAGGGTATTACATCAGGGGCCTCAGGAGTTTAGTGATTCTCAGTGCAACATCCATTGACAGATTGGCATTTGAGATGCATGAACATTGCGTCGACACGAAGAGAGCCATCTACAGAGGATTCTGCATCCATTGCCACAGCTCCAATTCAGGATTTAACAATGGCTCTCCAAGAGCTACTCTGTTTGCAACAACACAGAGCTCCAACACCCATACAAATTGATACGCGCTTCCAATTACCAAAGTTTGTGGGCCAAATGAATGCCGAGAATGTCGACTCTTGGCTTCATAGTTTTTCCACATACTTTCGTACATGTCCTGAGATGACATAAGACATGAAGCTTCAGATTATTGGTTTGCAACTCGAGGGAATTGTGTAGACATGGTGGGACACTCATCTCGAGAATTATTCTTGGGTCATGGACATAGGTGACCTGGTCAAGACACAGACACCACCCATTACAATGTGGGTGGGATTTTGCAAGGCACTCAAAGATCGCTTCTATCCCTGGGGATATCTACAAAACCTCATTACCAAATGGTTACATCTCTGACAACTTTCCCATCAGTCAGTACAGAGCTTCATAGATTTCTTCTGTAGGTTGCACATCCAGCTACACATTTCAGATCCAAAAGAGGTATTGATTGTCAAATTTCGTTATGGTTTATTAACAATTTTTCGTCGTGAAGTCAACTTGTTTGAGTCTCCTTCCTTGGACAAGGCCCTTCTTTGCGCCTTGGCCATGGAGTGTAAAGTGGCTCCTCAAATCCTCTCTCCCCCAACCTGATATGGTTCTTCGGGTACTAGTCCTTCACATGCTAAGAATTCCATGGTTTCCCTTGCTTCCCCATCCACACCTAGAAATGCGCCTTGGTGTACCTTTCATAAGACCAAATCGCATGCATCTACAGATTGTCAGGAACTTAAGAACATTCGCATCAACCAAACTCTATTTGTAGAGGTCACTCAACTAGAGTCATATGACCATCCTAAAGTAGTCTCTCTCGACAATCCTACCGAAGTGGACCCTTCTTTGATCCTAATGACCACTAATGAACTTGGTGTCTCTAATATACCTTTATTCACACATAATTGTCAGATTAAGCATGAGTTGGCTACTCTTATCTTGGACAACGAAAGCCAAAAGAACCTCATTTCTTAGAACTTGGTCACATGCCTAAACCTCCCCACCACTCCATACCCAACCCCATACTAGCTTGGATGGGTAGAAAAGGAAGGCCCTCATCTCACTGTCTACCAGTGTTGTGCAGTTACCTTTGCGATTGTCCCTTTCCGAGATACTATGGTATGTGATGTCTCTCCTCTTGATTGTGTCCATTTGTTACTTGGAATTCCTTATCAACAGGCCTAACATGCTATCTCTCATGCTAAATCTCAACAATACTACTTACAACATGAGGGGCACACCTATGTAATTCTTCTTCTCTTAAATCCACCCAACCTCTTATTGACAAAATGACTGTTAATCAAGTTAATCTGAACCAATGCGTCTATTTTTGCTTAGTTTGCCCCATTAATCTAGACAATTAGAATAACCTTGTACCTCCTGCCATGGATCCCCCGCTCCAAGAATTTGTAGATGTCTTCACACAACCTGTGGAACTGTCCTCGTCTCACTCTATTGAGCTCACACTTGATCTAATTCCTGGTGCTTCTTTTCCCAATGCCCTGTCCTATCACATCACTCCCTAGGAGGCCAATGAGATGGAACACCCAATCGGTCAACTTTTGAACTTAGGCCATATTCCCCCTTCATCATCTCCATGTGCGTCGCCCACATTTGCTATCCAAAACAAAGATGATTCGAAAGGGTGCCTAGTGACCCCATACAGTGCCCTTAATAAAGCCAATGTTAAAACTCGTTACCCCCTACCCCGGATTGAGGAATTGTTGGACCACTCACAAGGGAATTATTCCTTCACACAGATGCATTTGACAGTTGGCTACCATCAAGTTCACAAGAATGTCGCAAGTCATTTGGGTAAATGCGTGATCATTTATCTTGACGATATTTTGGTCTTCAATAATTCTTGGGCAAAACATCTTTAGCACATCTGCAACATCCTCGAGCTACTGCGGGCATAGACACTTCAGAGAAAGAACTCCTATGTTGGACACTCATCATTTTTTCATTTGAGACTCATACTGGACACAACAGGGGGTCAATCAGATCCATCTAGGGTACATGTTTTGGCACAATGGCCAGCGCACTCCAATTCCCATGACCTCAAGATTTTTTTTCCAAAGGTTGGGCACCACTTCGCTCAACTTCTTCTTGCGTTATGATCTGCACATGTTCTTTGTTTTCCAAATAGGAATCAACCCTTTGAGATTAAGAAGGATGCATTTCAGGTTGTTATTGGGGCGATATTTAAACAGGGAGGTCATTCGATGAAATTCCATTTAGAGAACCTTGTTGCTTCTGACTCAACACATGAGTCGCATGAACATCAATCAATTCAACATTTTATCCATATGTTGACTCAACACTATACTCAAGAAGTAGTTGCCTTACGAGCAGCCCAAGATCGTGAGAAAAAGAGGCATGATAAGAAGTGCACACCATTGTTCTTTCATTTGGGAGATCATATATGGCTCTTGTTGGACAAGTACCAATTAAAATGCCAACATAATTTGTAGCACAATTTCCCTCATTTGTTGGCAGAAGCAAGGATGCTTCCAAATCTAAACAGGGAAGAATTGAGCCACCAGGAAGTGCGCCCCACTTTCTTGCCCACTCATGATGAGGGGGCACTCCTTAATTAGTATTTTAGCTAGTGTTGGAGTGAGTTTTAGCTTTTTCTATTGTAGACAGTAGTTCTCTTCGGTACTTTCTGCTGCAAGCATTTAGTGCACTTTTAACAATTACTATTGTAAGCATTTAGTTAGTTGTTGCAACTTCTATTGTAATAAGCTAATAACGAGAAGGAAAAATTTGTCTTTCTTATAGAAGACGCTCCTCTCTCACTCAAAAAAACGTGATGGTTATTTTCTCTTCTAATTCTTCTTCTCCATTTTCATGTATATTTTATTTTCTCTAGTCCGCGTTATTTAATTTTTGTTCTTCACTGCGCATTTAGTTTTTTGTGTGTTTTTTTTCAGATTTAAATTGTGTATTCTATTTTCTCTACCCCGCATTTATATTCTATATTTTATTTTCTCCATTTAGTTAGTTGTTGCAACTTCTATTGTAATAAGCTAATAACGAGAAGGAAAAATTTGTCTTTCTTATAGAAGGCGCTCCTCTCTCACTCAAAAAAACGTGATGGTTATTTCCTCTTCTAATTCTTCTTCTCCATTTTCATGTATATTCTATTTTCTCTACTCCGTGTTATTTAATTTTTGTTCTTCATTGCGCATTTAGTTTTCTGTGTGTTTTTTTTTTCAGATATGAATTGCAGATCACTTGTCCATTAGTCATGTCATCCTCTTCCCTTGCCAAATATTTCCCTTTACCATCACCAGACACAACTTCACTATGCACCCTTTCTCATCTTTCGATTTTTTCTTTGAAACCTTAAGAGGTTTCTACAGGAGAGGTGCAACATGACCACATTGAGCTCGAACATGCCCAATTTCATGGTATTTGAAGCAACGAAATGGAATCCTCCAATAGTCGATTTTAGGATGCCAAACCTTGTCACTATACACCAGATCGATATTTCCCACCAAGTTGTCCCTGGCATCCACCTCAATCTAAATCCATGCCCAACAATGGCCTGATTTGGATTCCCATTAAAGTTCCATCCCTACAAAAGCATCGAGCTTGTTCCCTATAGCTTCCAATGCCTCCTTCGGCCAAAAAGCCAAGGGTAATCCAGGTAAAATAGCCCAAACTTTAATTATAGCCATCGGTTCCCTGATAAGGTCGAAATCGACGAACCAAAACTTGAGTGACAAGTCATACATACCCTAGGTCCAGTCTTTACTCATAATAAAATTGCAACCATCCACCAAGCGTAATAGGAAACTAGTCCACCCCCTGGCTAAGGCATAGTTTTTCGGGGAATACCCTAGCAGAGGTTTCCAATGTTGTTCTATCTAACCATGTAGCATTGTGTCTGCGGGATTTTTCCCATTAAATCCTTCAACTAGGGTTTGGTTGGGGAACCTAGAAACTTCCTACATAGAGATATCCTTACCCACCACCATTTGGATGGGACCTCTCCTTTCCCGAATGCAATTAGGGTTTTTGTTCGATAGAGGAGCACTTGAAGATCACTGGACATCCACACCCTTGGTTCTTTTTTCCCCTCTACAACCTAACCCGTTTTCCTTCTCTTCATAGTGAGGAATAAGGGATTGTGAAGTCTTCCCCTTGCCTCTTTTGTTTGGAGAGATAGACCAATGACCCTTTGCATCAAAGTGCGACACAATGAGAAACTTGTCCTTCCTTGGAATACCCGATCCTTGGAATTTACTCTCGAGATCCTCGTCCATATCTGGAAACTCCCTTGCAGGCATGACCAGAACCTCATCCTCAACAAATAGCTTCTTTGAGCTTGTGTGAGGGGAAGATCTTGCCCAATCCTGTCAGCATAAGAATTCCTCAATCGTGTAGAAAGCCCTTTTCGAGGCCGGGCTGAGGTCATAATCCACCTCGGGCTCATCCTCCAGGTCCATCTGTCCCGTAACAAAACTGACAGAGAAGCGACAACGCCCAGATGGTAGGAATTTGGACGAGAAAGGATGATCGCCAGGGAGGGGGTGACGTGCGTCGAGCATGAGGCATGGGCCTGGAAGAGATTCCGGCGAAAGGGCCTGCGGCCCCTACCCTTCAGCCTATGGGCTGGATTTCATCACGAGGACCTGACCGTAGAGCCAACCTCGATTCTACATACATACATATAGTGTTTGAGTATTTATTGAGAATATGAGATTCGAGTATTTGAGTGCATTTCCAGACTTGGGCAGGCCCCCTCTCTTGGGTTCCTTTCCTAATGGCCGTATCGAGGAATTTCTAAATGCAAGGGTAATTTCATTAGATTTCGCAACAATTCTTCGTTGAAGATGATTTTCTTTCCATCAAAATCACTGAATTCTAACCGCTTTTTAATTTGTATGAGTGTTCTAGACATTGTCGCCTCCTGATTTGAAGAATCCTAAAATATCTGCTAAAATAGCAGCAATGTTATGGGAATTTCATCACCTTGACATACTGAGCCCTCGGTAACCAAAGCTCCAGATGCGCCTCAGTTCTTGGACCCTGATCAAATTGTTCGCGGGGTACACTTTTTTCTTTGCTGAGTCCTTTGTTATTAAAACCAGAAACTGGTTAAGGACAGCGTTGGCGCTATGTCCTAACTTCGAGGTCGTTGGATTCTGACTTGGTTACATAGAAGATGAGATCAATAATCTGGAGAAATTGTTATCAAGGGAGGGTGAAAGTTATCCATGTAAACTTGCTTATATTTATTAGGAGAGGGATTCGATCATGGGTTCCCTGGTTACAATGACTATCTTCTGAAATTTCAGGTGGAAGGGGGGCAGACGTGGGAAAAGGGGAAGGGATTCCTCTGGAAAAGGAATAGTCTCAGAATTCATTCGATACTCCAAGCAAAACTAGAGCAACAGAGGAGTTCTTCAAAGCCGACCCACTGGACGTTGGGTTTCGACGATCTCCCCACCAACACAGTAAAAGAGATAGGAGAAAGGTGGATAGGTGATCAACACAGTAAAGGAGATAGGAGAAAGGTGGATAAGTGATGTGGCAGAGAGAATAGGTGATGTGGTAGAGGACAGGGGATATGTGACTGATAGGCATGTCTTCACTACCTCAAATAATGGGGCTGACAAAGAAATCCATGTCAGGAGGTCAGTGAAATGAACAAAGTAGAAAGTGGTATTGGTGGACAGGTTTTGGCAGAGAGAATAGGTGATGTGGTAGAGGACAGGGGATATGTGACTGATAGGCATGTCTTCACTACCTCAAATAATGGGGCTGACAAAGAAACCCATGTCAGGAGGTCAGTGAAATGAACAACAAAGTAGAAAGTGGTATTGGTGGACAGGTTTTACCAGGTCTACAAGTGTCTACAACAAGTTTTGGGCAAAAGCTATCTTGAACAAAATCTATCAATCTCTCTTTAAAAACCTATCTTGAACAAATCAAGATGACGCGTGTAGATTAGAAAAATCAATCTCTTTTAAAAAGCTATTTTGAAGCAATCAATATGACACGTGTAGATTAGAAAAATTTGTTGACAAGATTTATAAAATTATGGCTGCGAGTTTGACAGGAAGGAATTTCATTTAATTAGAAGAAGGAGTTTAAAGAATGATGAAACTGTAAACATAATTTTTTCATATGTCTGGGTGGTGTAGTTGGTTATCACGTTAGTCTCACACACTAAAGGTCCCCAGTTCAAACCTGGGCTCAGACATTTGTCTTCCATTTGATTAACCTCGTCATTTTATTTTATAAGAAAAGTATGATAATTTATTTAATTTCGCTGAAAACCTCTGTCTGACTAGTTTAAACAATGACAAAACTGTAAACGTAATTTTTTTCATATGTCTGGGTGGTGTAGTTGGTTATCACGTTAGTCTCACACACTAAAGGTCCCCAGTTCAAACCTGGGCTCAGACATTTGATAACCTGTCATTTTTCTTTATAAGAAAAGTATGATAATTTATTTAATTTCACTGAAAAACCTGGTGTAGTTTTGTGTACAGTACTTTATTTCAAATCCTGTTTTGAGTATTTGAAATTTCAGATTTCAAGTGGCAATGAGGTCTTTCTTCTTTCTGTATCACAGTCCATTCCGTCCTTCGATCCATCTGAACTTGTCAATCCTGAAAGTTGCAAAATAATTCAGAATCCTAATTTGTTTAACAGCCAATGACATATTATCACGCCCGGTGGGGATCGAACCCACAATCGCCTGATTAGAAGTCAGACGCCTTATCCATTAGGCCACGGGCGCTTGATATGGAATCTTTGAATTCATGAAGTAATTGATAGAGTTTTATGGCGAAATGCATTCCTCTCCCTCATATAACAGCTTTCTTGGCATTCTTGCATGGAAATGAAGTTCAATGCCAATAAAGTATAATTCTGGATTGAATCTGCATGATGATAAATAACTTTCACAGAGGGAGGAGATTGCGTTGACCACCAATTGCATATCAAAGTTGTTCTTTCTTGATTTTGATATCTCCTAATTGATTGAGATGAATCCTTATTTTAATCGTCAACAATTTGCATTTGATGCTATTGGGATAAACTTCTTAGTTATGGCCTCTCATGTTGATGGCTCCTTGCAAAGGGAGGTTGCATCCACAAGGAAGGTAATGGCCCTTGGATAAGCTCTTTCATAGGGAGGTCGCATCCATAAGGAAGGTAATGGCCCTTGGATAAGCTCTTTCATATCAATTATTTCTTGAATATATCAAGAAGATAACATAATTTGAGATAGAAGGGTATGTTTTTTAAAAGAGTACATCAAATAATTTTATAGACTTTTTTTATGCATTTGGACATACTGAAAGTGAAGAAGCACTGACAAGGTACATTAATGGCCTCATTCAAGATGAATTAAACTTTGTGAGGTTGTGCTCAATAGTTGAAGGGTGAGTGCAAGTTAATGATGGTCGCTCATGATGCATTAGTGACAATGCAAACATGGAAAAACAACAATCTCTTAACTTGGAGGGATAATTCAAGGTACTTTTACAATGAATTTGAATATGGTGTAAGGAGATGAAACAACAACAATATGTTAACTTGGAGGGATTATTCAAGGTACTTTTACAATGAATTTGAATATGGTGTAAGAAGATGAAACTTAGGAAATTGAATTAGCTTTATAAATATACAACTTTTATTCATATACATTGTGAATAACTATGTCGAATTTAATTTTTTCTAAAAGTGGTATATTATTTTTCCAACAAGATGTAACGTATATGTCTTTGTTCATCCAGGTGTTAAGTTCCTTAACGATAGAATTTCATTCCAAAAACTTGTATACTTGTAGAGAACCTATTTTTCTTGTGTCGTGTATTTTTTGGATATTGTTTTTTGTTCGTGCAGGCTAAGAGGCTATTAACATGATAAAAACATTTTTTTTTTAGATCGTAGGTATCAGTCTCCTCTAGTGCCGCATATATTTCATTTGAGAAATGGTTAAACCGAGAAAAAGTTATAGCAGAAATGAGAGAGGTATGTATTCTAGAATTTTGATATATGTGAAGAAAAAAATAGATTAAAAATAATAAAGAATATTAATTTTAAAAAAAAATTATATATTTGAAATATGCATAACCGACTCTATCTATGTCTATAGTTTCGTCAATGACTGGATTGTTTATCCTATAAAAAAATAAAATCAAAGATAAATATATAGAGGGATATTCACAAAAATAGATTTTTTTATTAATTTGCAGATCGAACCACTAGGTTTTCCATACCATACCTAAATTTGACCCAACCAAGTCAGCATACACCTTGTCAATCATGCCCTAAGAATGCACACACACTCTTATAAGTCATTCCTCCCCCCCCCTCTCTATCTCCTACATCTACCCCCCCTCTCTATCTCCCTCTCACTCTCCCTCTCTACCCCCCTCTCTCTCCTTCACACTCCTATACATGGTAAGACCTAGACATCAAAAGGCATGGAAAGACGTAGACCTATACCTTACGTTGGCATGCCTCAAACTTTCACATCCACTCCCTCTCTACCCCCTCCCTCTTCCACTCTCTCTCTATATCTCCCTCTACCCCTTTGTACCTCCCTCCCCTCTCTCTTCCACCTCTCTCCCACCCTTTCTCTTTATCCTCGTTGTTAGTCTCAGTCTCAATTTCTCTGCCCCTCTTTCTCTCTCTATTCCCCCTCTATGTATCCCTCTGTATCCCCCCATTCCTCTCACTCTCTCTCTACCTCCCCTTCTATCTCTCCCTCTCTGCTTCCCTTCCTCTCACTATCCCTCTCTCTACCCCCCCTCTTTGTCTCCCTCTCCCTCTCCCTCCCTCTCACACAGTGTTTCTACCCATCCTCTTTTTCTTGCTCTCTCCCTCTCCCACACTCTAGCACACTCACTCTCTACCTCTCCTCTTAGTATACCTCTCTCTCCCTCCCACACTCTAACACACTCACTCTCTACCTCCCCTCTTTGTCTACCTCTCTCTCCCTCCCACACTCTCGAACAC
>ML812461.1:57315-100459 GCA_009831015.1 Picea engelmannii
CTCTCTATCTCTCTTCCCCTCCCTCTTCCCCTTTGTCCCTCCTTTCCACTATCTCTCCTCTCTTTCTCTCCTACATCTACTGCCCCTTTCTCTCTCTCTTTGTTGTTAGTTTTGTTGAAATATTGTAACTTCGAAGAATATTCTACTTAAGAGGGAGTGTTGAATAATATTATTATATTAATTAGGCCCTATTGTGCCTTTGTAAAAGTCCGCCCTTTTGTGCCTTGACAATTAAATGTTAATTAAAAGGATAAAGTGACAGGTTGACCAAGACCTAATTTAAGGGAGGCTAGGCTACTGTTTATAAAGGAGGCTAGCACCTCATTTGCAAAATCACTCACTCATGTGCTCTATAACAAAAGGAAAAAGTGCACAAGTCTTGGAGGAGTAGTTGTTGCAACTAGGGGTAACGTCACGAAGGGTTTTGGTCTATCTCTTGGTCTATTTTGGTTAATTGGTGTGCTACTCTTCTTAGTGAAGGAGTAGAGGAGGATATTCTATTCGGTTTTTTATCTATCTATATTGAGGAAGTTTTTGTTGGGTTTTCTTCCCCATGAGGGTTTCCCAAGATAATCTGTGTCTTTATTGTTTCTGTGATTGCCTCTCTTTGAGTGATCTTATTTATGAAACTAATGTGCTAAATTATTATAATAATAAAGAAGAATCGTAACTTCTAGTTGTATAAGTAAAACTTCAACCTGGTATCAGAGCAAGTCTGAAAGAGACCAACTCAAATTTTATAAGAAGTGACTAGCCTCAACGCACCCTCTCCAAAATCAAGTTTTCAGTATTGCAGCTGCTGCAAAATTATGGTTTCTGCATAAACCCTAAGTGTGACATTTTCCTTGTTTAAGGAAGACGTTGGGGGATGTAACCACTTCTAGGAGCTCACCTTAGAAGGGCGCATCTAGTCCCTGGATCAGAATTTTGAAATTTGAAGCTTGAAAAATTAAGGTTTCCACATAAAACCCTAAGTTGCAATTGCAGTTGCAGTTGCAATATCGGTTGTAGTTGTAATATCAGTTGCAGTTGCAATGCCAGTTCCTTTGTGTCAGGTCCTTCATGTCAATTGCAACACTAGTTGCAGTGCCAACACCAGCTGTAGTACCAGTTGCGGTGAAAGTTTTTGTAAAGTGTTGGGACTGATTTTTATTGTTCTAGTGCGTCTTACCCTAGAAAATCTCCAGCTAACTTTAAGTTACAAGTTGAAGCACCTTTGAAGTTTTAAAGGTTTGTTATTTATTTCCATTGTTGTCGGATGGTGCCACTACCTACCGATACTATCAAAGGTATGTACTTACATATGTTTAAACTGTATCATTATTTTTAAAGGGTATTTGCAAGAGAAATGATCTTTTGTCTAAACAACAATCGTAGATTCAGAGGGACCTTAGATCCAACACATTCAAAGGAACAATGCACCTCAAGTTTGATCAATTTAATATGCCTCTATTTGTTATGTTCTTATGAACATCTAGGTTGTATTTTGATCTATTGAAGTTATGACTATCATACTAATCATTGGTCAAAATTAAAGTCAAAGTATTAGATTGATTAAAGTTGAGATTATAGAGTTTATTCTCTAACCCAGTTTTCTGTCAAGAAAGCATATTATCTTAGTACAAAGGACAGGTTGAAGAAAATACTTGTCATCTTGAGTGAAGGAGACTCAGACAAAAAGAAACACACTCACTCTTGAGGACAAGACACCAGGTTCCAAGTTTGATTGATTCAAATTTACACATATCAAGTTTGATACCTGCTAAACACTATAGTTGTGATAGCAATCTTTGAAAAGTTTTATTATTGATTACTTGGTAACATGTGAGAATTATTGAGATAAATGCTTACTGTTATCATTTACTAGATATAACTAACATCTCCTCTAGGAGAAACTTCTTGTTTTGTTTCTAGTTTACCATGGAGGAATGATTGATCACAACACTAGAAGAGTGTTTCTCTCATTCCTTATTATTGTATTTCTTACTTTTTACCCTTGTTACAGGCAGGTCACAAGTGATATCTTTGAAGGAGCTATTGTGACAGTCGTTCTCACTATTGTTTTTATTATTATTATAAAGAGTATTATTATTGTTTATTTTTTTTCCCTTGTTTCTCTTGTTCTGGGCAGGTCACAGGTGATAAACCTGAGGGAGCTATAGTGACAGTTGCATGAGGCAACATATTAGATGAGACATGGAGTAGACTATCCAAGTTGTATACATGACCGTATACATCCATGCACCGAAGAAGAAGAAGCTACTTTTTCTAGATACACAACATCTCATATGAAGACAGATCATGAGGAGAAGAAGGCTCCAAAGATAACAGGACAAATCCCTCTAGTGTAGTTGATCACTCTTCAGATCATCAAGAAGAGTTAGTAGAGCTAGAAGGGCCTACCTAGAATCAATGAAGTAACCGGGAAGAGACCAGCATGGTCCCATGACACTTTTCAGGATGTAAATCCATATAGCATTGATGTTCCATATCAAAGGGAGAAGATGGCTCCAAAGATTATATAGACTTAGAGGGAGTCAAGCTTCAGAGGAAGCATGGAGAATCAGAGTGAGCATGATCTTAGAGAGGATCGGATGGGAAAAAGAGACGTCTTATAGGAAGGATAGACAAATGCCATGAGTTGAGAAGACTATATCCGAGCTTCAGATAATTCTAGGAGATGTGAAATATCTTGGGAATATTCCCTTGTTTTAGTGACATAGGAGGAAGACAGTCAGAAGGCCTCGGATATGGATTTTGCCTTGAGACTAGAAGGGAATTTGGTGGTGACTTCCAAGATTGATCTAACAGATCAAGCATGTTGCAAATAAGAGTATAGATATGTACAAAGCCTTATTTGTGTCAAGAGGATTCTCCCAGCAATAGGGAGAAGACTATGACGAGACATTTTCTCCAGTAATTGAAGAAATAGTTCCAGTGTTCATGAAGACAGTCAGAACAACCATGATTCCGATACAATATGATATTCAGAGGGATCGGTCCCTATATTTGAGATTGAGTTACCTCCATGAAAGAAGAAAAGCTACCTTCAGTGTCAACCACTCTCAGTTTCAGGTGAAATTGTTTCCATGATAGAATAGAGGAGATACTCTTAGAGTTCATAAACTACAATGAGAATAGAGAAGTCATTCTTAGCTTCAGAAATAGTAGTTTCAGGTGCAGAGTCTCGGTTACAGAAGGAACAGTTGCAGAGAGAATAGGGGACATACTCTCAGGCAGTGAGACAAATAGTGCTTTGTAGAAAGCACATATAACCAACATATGATTATGCAGATTGAGTTGCGGATGAGCAAGTGTACCAGGTTGGTACAATGTGATGTGAAAATTTGGTTTCGAAGTACATGACAGGAAGACTCATGTCCTCAAGTTGAAGAAAGCTCCAAGAGCCTGGTATGACAGGACTAATAGTTTCTTGATGAGCTTGGGCCCTACAAAGAGTAAAGTTGATCTCAACCTTTAATTCAAGATTGACAATGATGGACCAATTATATTGCTGCTATATGTGGATGACTTATTCTTGACATATGAAGAAAATCTTATCACAGATTGTAAGAAGAAGCTTGCCACTGAATTTGAAATGAAGGACCTAGGCCCGATGCACTATTTCTTAGGTCTTGAAGTATGGAAGAGCCCACAAGAAATTTTCCTTGATCAAGGAAAGTATGTTGTGGAAATTTTGAAGAGATTCGACATGATGGACTGTAAATCCATGTCCACTCCTATGGAGACAAATATGAAGTTATTGGCTAATACTTCATCATAAATAGTTGATGTTACCCTATACAAACATATGATTAGTTCGTTGATGTTTCTAATGAATACCAGACTAGATATATGCTTTGTTGTGAACACCTTGAGTCAGTATCTGGTGGATCCCAGACGTGTTCACCTTGTACCTGCAAAGAATGTGATGAGATACCTTAAGGGTACGTTGGACTATGGCCTCTGTTTTACTGGAGATTGTGACTTCGGATTGTATGGCTATACTGATTTAGATTGGGCTGGAAGTTCTTGTTGGGCTCCAATCTACTAATGTAAATTAGAGTGCATTAATTATCAATCCAGAGTTTGTAATACTTTGATGCACACTCAAAATATATGAGCTTAGAGATAGACTTAGTTTCTTTTAATGATATAAACCAAAACCTATTCTAAGATATGAATATGAAGGAGATGCTAAGCTTCTATTCAAAAAACTTATTCATAGATCTCATGACATTAATCAACAAATGTTTCCTAAAGAGCATTTGATTAACAATAAGCATTCAAAAAGACATTCAAAACTAGCTCAGAGACTTATCAATGCTAGAAAGACAAAACTCTTATTCAAGAGATGCAATCATTGTTTTATTTCATTCATTAGCAATCATCACTAATTCTTGTTAAATCAAAAGTACTAAAAGCATAAATAACTCAAAAATCATTCATGAACATCTTAATGCTTGAAACCAAACTACACTGAATTCTTATTCAAGAAACCATTCACAACATGAGTAATGCTTTGAAACATGAAGAATATTACTTAACTATTGAAATCATATAACTACAACAAATGCATAAACAAAACTCATCTACAACAAGATCTGATCTAAAACATATGTCAAAGATTACTTGAAAAGAACATAAAGGAAGAGTGTACTAGTTTGGCAAAGGGGGCCCTCCAATGCTTCACTTTTATACTTGAGTTGCTTCAACTAAGAAATAATTTGTAGCAACATTCACATAATCATCTCATAAACATCATCAAGAAAAAAACATCAAATTGATCTCAAGACTGAAAATTTAGAGTTTTCTTCATTAACATCAGATGTCATACTAGTCCATGTCTTGAAGTATTTATACAAGAAGTTTGAAACTGAAAATACTAAAAAGACTCATAATCTGAGGATGAGATCCACAAAATATACTAAGAAGTTTGAATCCCTCCTTTAGGTCCACAAAATATGCACAAATCCCAAGAAAATCTAAAATTGTCCATAATTTTCTGCTAAAACAAGGTATTTTCTGTTGAAGTGGCCATGTTTGACCAACGTTGACCAGACACCTGGAAAGCTCAAATCTCAAACCTGATAGATATTCATCCATCCTCGTACATCAAGGATCATGACACATGTCTCTGATTTCGCCCAGTTGTCCTGAAAGTACACGAACCTTTGAGTAATTACGAGATTTAGTCAAATCCTGTAATTTCTGATAAATTTTTAATTTTAATGCTAAAAATTCAAAAATTCAATTCTTAAGCTAAGGAATGATAAATGTACCTTACATAGGTTGTTTTATGAAAAATATGGAATAAAATGAAGGAAAAACCGATGGTTTTGGAGACAAAAGTAGGATTTGTGAAGTGAAAATAAACATAAAATGGTACACAACATCTTCCCCAAGAGGAAGACTTTGCATGTCCTCATGCACAAAAAATGTTCTTGAACTCCTGTTAATAGTCTTCTACCACCTCTGTTGCCTGCAATAATGTATCCACATTGGCTTGAGCTGTATGAAGAACTTTTAACCTCTGATATTTTACCTTGTATGCTTTCTTTTGTTGAAGCCATGTGTATGCTTGTTCGGAGATCAGTTTGTTTCTCTTTTGAAGCTTCTTATTCTTATTCTTCAGTTTTTCATTTTCCTCATGAGTTTTATGGCTTTGAGTCCTCAACATTTCATTTTCTATTTTCAAATATCTTTCTAGGACCTCTATTTCTTTGATCTTTTTCTTCATTTTTTTTTTTTTTTCTTGTCTTTCTTATCAAGCCTTTTGTGGACCCACCAACTATTTCTTCTATTTGTTCTACTTTTTGTGGTGATTGAGTTTCATCTTTCATGTGTTTAATTAATTGTTTCACCTATTCTCTCATTTGCTCATATGTGGAAATATCTTGTTCTTCAAAGTCATCATCTTCTAATGATTGTTCTTTCTCTGCCTCTTTTTGTTTCTCCAAAGTCTGAATGTGTGCATATTGTGCTTCATCATCACTTTCTTTTATTTCTCCTTTTTGGACTTGTTGGCGTTTTCTTGATTTCCTTTCATATGTGGTGAAAATCTTATCTTTTTCTTGGAATTTGTTTTTCATTTTCACCACACTTCTTGTTCTTCTCCTCCCCATAGGCTGTTTTGAGCTTGTTGCCTTGGGGTGTTGCATTTCCTCCTCATCATCTATCACAATCAAATCTGTTATTTTTCTATTTTCTCTTCCATTGTTTCAAAACCATTTCCAATGATAAACTGCTGCCATGACAAGTTCTGTTTTTGTAGTTCATGTGTGATGATCATTTTGATGAAGCCATAGTGGTATAAACTCTTTTTTGTATTCCTTTCTTGTTTTTTTTTAACAAACTTAGCCATCCTAGAAAGGATTTGTAGTAGAAAGTAGGGCATGTTAATCTCACGGTCACTCTTTAAATGTTGCCGCAATTTGATGTGATACAGGTAGACAATACTAAACCTTCCTTCACAAGTAATAAATTTCTGGATGAGATAGGTTAATTCATCCTAAGGATGAATCAACCAACTTCTTGGAATTCCTTTTTTCCAATTTACCGTTGCAACCTTAGATCTGGATACAAAAGGTGCCCATGATTTTTCTTTAAAGTGTTTAGTTTTGAAGTATATTTCTCTAGTTTGAGGTAACCCAGTGATATGTGCAATTACATCTTCAAAAATTCTAATGGTGATGTTACCAACAATGGCCCCTTCCCCATTAAATGAATAAGCAAACTCTAAAGCAACCTTCTCATAACATCCATCAAATTTCTCAAAGAAAGATATCCATTGATTTTGTTTAAGAATTTGTGTAGTCTTTATGAATTTCTGATGGGTCAAATTTCTCTGGTTCAAATCTAGATACCATCCTTTCAAATTTTTAAGAGAAAGTTTCTTGAAGAATATTTCACTGCTTAAAAAGAAGGTCTACCCTTGTCCCAAAAATTCAACCTTGTAGTTTTTCAAGCTTTTGAATTTGCAGAGTCTGTTTCAATTCTATGATTGCTTCTTTCATCAAGAATTTTCTATTAACATAAAGAAAATCTCATCATTCCTTTAATTCATAAACTTTTCTCTGTTTTTAACCATAAAGTTTTTGATGAAAGGGCATACCTGGCAATTCAATCTGCAATTTAAAACTTCTATGCCTTCTTGTTGAAACCCAACTCTGTTTTTCTTCTTACAATCAACCTCTGCTAAAAATGAATTGTTTCTATTCTCAAAACGTTCCTCAGGAAGTCAAAATTGGCACTTAACTTAACAAATTCTTAACATTGAATTCAAACTTACCTTTCCTTGGACTATTCCTACTTGGATCCATTCTCTTCTCCACAATTTATGCTTCACTTCCCACATATTCCCTTTTTAATGCCACGTTTTCTTCTATAGGACGAAAATGGTGTATGTTGACAGTGAAATTGTCAACAAACAGTTCATTTTTTTAGACGCTTATCAATAAATTCGGGCTGGGGTAGGTGTAGGAAGGAACAATTTGCTGCAAAATAGGGATTCTCAACTTGGTATGGCGCTGGAGTGGAGGTAAAACATTGAAACGAAGATAAAATTCGTTGGAGCAGATATGAGAATGAGGTATGCGTTTGGAGCACTGGAGAGAAATGAAAATGGGAATGCTGGAGTGTTGGAGCAACAAGGCGAATCCCAGGAGTAGAAACAACAATATTTAAAAAAAAAATCAACTTTGTGGAGGAAAAAAGTTGCTTACAAGGGTATTATGATGTTTATGCATTTGTACAACCTTTTAAATGATTAATCATAGCTGAAGATGCCCCTTTCAAATTCATTATACCTCTCTTGCTTATGAAATTCCACTCCTTTTCTTGTAATCATCATAGGAAATGACTTCAAATGTGTTCACTTTATGATTCCTCTTTGACTTATAACTCCCTAATGCATTTTCCTTTGAGCAATCATTCAACTTATAACTCTAAATGCATTCTCCTTATGATCCCTTCCTTAATTTTTAAGCAAACAACAACTTATGTCTCCACATGTATGTCTCCATAAAACAAAGCATTGTTCAGTTGACATATTCAAAACAATGTGTTTGTATAATCAATTTGATAACTTGTTTTGAAAATGTTTGTAAAGATTTTTAGGTTGGAAACCATAAAAATATTTACAAGAATAGCCTTCTTTCTAATCATGCTCTTGTTGTTTGATTTTGAAAACCTAATTTCTCTTTATAGCTCCCTTGGAGACCAAATTGGTTTCTTTGAGTACAATTTTTTTATGATTTGAGGGTATATGAGATGAAGTGATGAAGAGATAGTGTAGGGGAAGGAAAAGATAAGTATTTATCATTGCTAGCTTATGAAGAATTTTCCAAATTTTTAAAGAATTAAAAAGAAAAATTTATACTAACTTGTTTGTTGCTCATTGTGTTGGTGATGTTGCTTGGTTGAAGTTGGCTGGAATGTTGCTGCAATTCCTCACTTATGACAAATTTGATGAAGTTCTTCATAGATTCCTTTGCTTAGTATCTTCCTCAGGTCCCTCTGCTATGATGAATTTGATATGCATTGTGTTTTTCTCAGGGTCCTTGCTGGATCTACTTCTTCAGGTCCCTCTACTGGAATATATGCTTTTTTAAATGAATGCTGACATTTGTTTATTACTTCCTTGTAGATTTGCTATATTGCAGTGATTCTTTTTGAGTGAAGATCTTCTTTTTTTGACTTCAAGTATTCTTCAAGATCTTTTTAGGTCCCTCTGATTGAATATATATTTCAGGTCCCATGTACTGAAGATGGATGCTTGATAGATTCCTTTTTGCTAGAAATTATGTCTTGAACATGTTAACAGGTCCCTTCTGAATGATGATTCAGAATAGGTCCCTTATGAATGATGATTTTGAACAGGTCCCTTCTGAAGTATGCAAGGTTTGAGATGAAAAATTTAACAAAAGCAATGATGCTTTTGTTTCCTTCTCCCTCTTGCTTATTTTGAGACTTGTCCTCAAGTCTTGAGATTTATTTTGCAAGAAAGAAAATATTTGCTAGTAAAAATCAAAATGAAATGAAATGAAGTAGAACTCTTTTTTATTTTTCAGAATTCATACTGGCCAATTAACTTGGTTTTCCAATATGAATTCGGGTTTGTACTGTGCCAGAAACTTGGATTTTCATAGCCAAACCCCTTTATTATTTTTGACCTTTTTTTTTTTCCTTGGATGGAAGTGAGATAAAATGGAGTAGGGAAGTATGGAAAGCTTAGAAAAGTAACATAGGTTGAATCCATGATCTAGGAGTAGATGGATAGATGGATAATAGGTCTAGACTTCAATGGTAGTTCATGGAGCTTAACATATTGTATGGATGATGAATGAAACCATGAACAATATGAAATATGAAAGGTTTATTTGGAAATGGATGTGACTTGAAAATGAATGTGTCTTCTTTTGATGATTAGTTTCATGCCTTATGGTTTGATCTCGATCCATCTTATAAGATTGTTGGTGTTGTTGGTCGACAACTGGAAGCATCCTTCAAGAGCTTTGAGTTTCATCAGATGAACTCAACATCATGTGAATTTCTTCTTTTTTAATTTGAATATTTTCACTTCATATTTGTAGATGTGAATTTTTAAAGACTTTGAAAAGTCCTCATCCATGGAGTTCACCCTTTGAATCTCCTTGTGACCTGGAAGGAAAAAAAAAACATAGCACTTACCTGCAATACAATATTAGATGATGAAGGAAGAGAGGTGTATAGTCTCTCTTCTTCCATTGAATACAATAAATACTTTGAAAACAAGTCCAAAGATGATATTCAAAGAAAATTAATTTGTTTTACCCCTTTTAGGAATGGTGGTCAACCTAGACCTCCTAGCGGTATTTTGTTCACACAATATTCATTTTATGTATGATTAGAGTGATTCCAAAGCCAAGTTAAATTTAATTCATGTGGATACTTCCAGTATAAAAATATTTTCAAAATGGTTTAATATGATATGCTAAAAATGATGAACAATTCATTGTTTGATAGAGATGTTTGTGAATGTTTGACTAGACCAACAGTCACTATTTGGAGTGTAACTTTTTCCTTAAAGATCTGATCAATGTGATTACACTTGGAGAGTAAAGTAGATTCATTTTTGTGTATCCAGTAGAAACATTTTTTTAAAACCCTTAGGTTTGATATCACAAAATGTCTGATGAACAGTCCTAGGAGGCAAATTTTTCCTATGTTGATTTGAAGACATGTAGTCACTAAATGAGTCATAACTTTTTTATTTGACCTCCAAATGGGATGCTTCAAATTGTGTTTTGAACTATACTTGCATATATATCTCCCATATAAACAGGTTTTGAAAATAAGATGATTTTATATGTGAAATATGCCTATGAACAGTCAAGACCTAGAATTGTCACCATGTAGATTTTTTAACAAGCAGTTAGTATTTTGAGCATAAATTTTTCATACGATATTGGATTGAGGTGATTCAAATTGATTTGGAAACTAGATTCCAAGGGATACATTTCGTATAAATATCATATAAAAATGTTTCCATTAGACCCCTCAAATCAAGGCTGTACTAACTCTGTCCTCAAAATTTCACTTGAGACCTAGTTTCTATTTTGATCATATCTTTTTGACTTGTGATCCAAATTGAAAATTTAAAAATGGATTTAAAAACTAGATTTCAAGAGATATATTATTTAAAAACATGTTTTCAAAATGATTCTGTATGGTTACCCTGAATAAGATTGTCTTTACTGTATTTTTCCATGAAATCCTTTCAAATGACTATTGAACAATGATTTGAAGAATTATTCATAAAATTTTGAAGCAAAAGTCTTATTCATTTTACCTATTTGTTTATTTATTCTCTTCTATCCTACACTATTGTTGAAAAATAAGTCATTCTCTCAAGTATAACAGAATTTCCAATGCATCCATTTGCGTAACAAGATCATAAGTAGACTCACATTCAAGTTTGAAAAATATACTTTAATAAATGCTTGGACATGAAAAATGTGTTGATCATAAAGATTTTATGCTAAATAATGTTGAAAAATGGAGTGGTGTTGTGGCCTAATGACTAATTGAAACCAAATTTTGAATTGATCTTGGTTTGCTTGGCTCTCCTTAATTCTCATAGCACAAAGCTCTTCTTGTGGCACTTGTTCAAAATCTTGAATGCACAAGGGATCTTGTGATATACATGCTAGAAATTCATCAATTTTTGGCTCTAATGTTTGATCTTCATTGCATTTCATCCATGACTCATTCATTTCCTTAGAAAGATAACTAGAAGAATCTTCTAGGTTCTCTTCTTGTGGATCCTCTTCATGGATATTTTGTTCCTCTTCTAACTTTTGAAATGAAGATTCATCCCTAGTGACCATTCTAAATCATGGACAAGGATTTAGGAAGATCCTTGTGGTGGCATACCCTCCTTCTCTAAATGACTTCTTTAACATCATGTTTTTTAGATCTTTTTTTGCAAATGGATTAATAGTTTTTTTTTTTTTTAAGTGGTTGGGGGTTTCATTTTGAGGATCTACCTTCATAATTTCTATGTCTAGGCATGAATAAGCATAATGATTTTTTTTTTGTGTGTGTGTTTTGTTGTTGTTTTATAAGCATCATATCTAAAAGAGATTCTAAATATATTTCTAAATGTTCATCCCCGACAATGGTGCCAAAACGTTGGGCTCCAATCTACTAATGTAAATTAGAGTGCATTAATTACAATCTGGAGTTTGTAAGAATTTGATGCACACTCAAAATATATGAGCTTAGAGATAGGCTTAGTTGCTTTTAATGATATGAACCAAAACCTATTCTAAGAGATGAATATGGAGGAGATGCTAAGCTTCTATTCATAAGTCTTATTCATAGATCTCATGACATTAATCAACAAATGTTTCATAAAGAGCATTTGATTAACAATAAGCATTCAAAAAGACATTCAAAACTAGCTCAGAGGCTTATCAATGCTAGAAAGACAAAACTCTTATTCAAGAGATGCATTCATTGTTTTCTTTCATTCATTAGAAATTATCACTAATTCTTGTTAAATCAAAAGTACTAAAAGCATAAATAACTCAAAAAACATTCATGAACATCTTAATGCTTGAAACCAAACTACACATTGGATTCTTATTCAAGAAACCATTCACAACATGAGTAATTCTTTGAAACATTAATCATATACTTAACTATTGAATTCATCTAACTACAACAAATGCATAAATAAAACTCATCTATAGCAAGATCTGATCTAAAACATATGTCAAAGATTACTTGAAAAAACATAAAGGAAGAGTGTATTAGTTTGGCAAAGGGGGGCCTCCAATGCTTCACTTGTACACTTGAGTTGCTTCAGCTAAGAAATAATTTGCAGCAGCATTCACATAATCATCTCATAAACATCATCAAGAACAAAACACCAAATTGATCTCAAGACTGAAAATTTAGAGTTTTCTTCATTAACATCAGATGTCATACTAGTCCATGTCTTGAAGTATTTATACAAGAAGTTTGAAACTGAAAATTCTAAAAATAATCCTAATCTGAGGATGAGATCCACAAAATATACTAAGAAGGTCGAATCCCTCCTTCAGATCCACAAAATATGCACAAATCCCAAGAAAATCTAAAACTGTCCATAATTTTTTGCTAAAACAAGGTATTTTCTGCTGAAGTGGCCCTGTTTGACCATCATTGACCGGACACCAGGAAAGCTCAGATCTCAAACCTAATAGATATTCATCCATCCTTGTACATCAAGGATCATTACACATGTCTCTGATTTTGCCCAGCTGTCCTGAAAGTACACGAACCTTGGAGCAATTACGAGATTTGGTCAAATCCTATAATTTCTAATAAATTTTTAATTTTAATGCTAAAAATTCAAAAATTCAATTCTTAAGCTAAGGAATGATAAATGTACCTTGCATAGGCTATTTTATGGAAAATATGGAATAAAATGAAGGAAAAATGGATGGTTTTGGAGACAAAAGTAGGATTTTTGAATTGAAAATAAGCATAAAATGGTACCCAACAGTGCTTCAGATAGAAAAATCACTTTAGGACGTTGTTTCAGTTTAAGGTCAGCCATGAATTCGTGGAAAAGTAGGAAGCGATACAATATTGCTCTCAGTATGGAAGAAGCAGAGTACATTGCAGCATGCTCAGCTATTTGTGAATCCATATGGCTTGGGAAGTTGTTGACATGTCTATTTGACCTAGATATGGAAGCTACCATGATATTTTGTGATAGCCAGAGTTGCATAAAGGTGATAGTGAGCCCAATGTTCCATGATAAGAAAATTCACATTGAGATCTGGTACCACTACATTCGTGATATGGTACAGAAGGGAGTTGTGAAGCTCTAGTATGTTGGCACAGATGAGCATGTAGCAGATGCATTGACTAAGCCTCTATCTCGTGTGAAGTTTGAGAACTTCCGAGACAAGTTTGGTGTTGTCTGAAAGGAATTCCCTCGAAAGGGGGAGTGATGTTGATGATGCTATGGTATCCTGACCACCAACTGGGAAGCTCAGTTAGGATTTGTATCCTACAGGATTGATCATCCCTGGAAAGATCCAGTAAGTTCCAGATGGACAGCCTGTCGAAGTGCCTATGTATGTATATACTTGCTATGGTCAGTGGTGTGGTAGATCAGTTAGGATTTATATCCTAGGGTATTTTATTATCCCTGGACAGATCATGTAAGGTCTATATGGATGGTCTGTCAAAGTTCCCATTGTTATTGTTGTTGTTGTTGATGATGATGATGATGCTCCTGTCTCATTCTGTTGCCATTGGTGTTGTTGTTCTAGCTTCGTGTTGTTGATGTTGATGTTCCAACTTCATGTTGTTGATGATGTTGATGTTCTATCTTCATGTTTTTTATGATGTTGATGTTTCAACTTCATGTTGTTGATGTTGTTGATGTTGCAGCTTCATGTTGATGATGATGATGATGTTATTCCAGCTTCATTTTGTTAATGTTGATGTTCCGACTTCATGTTATTGATGATGATGATGTTACTCTAGCTCTACGCTGCAGATGATGATGATGTTTAGTTTCTACTAATGTTGATGATGAGAAAAAATTTCGATGACCTATAGATATGACCGACAGTGTTCCTGATGTTGATGAAGATGTCCCCTCCTCTTGATGATGTATTGAGTCCAATAAGTTGTTATTGATGTTGTCAGTATAATACCCTTCTTGTTAAGGGGGAGTGTTGAAATATTGTAACTTCGAAGAATATTCTACCTAAGAGAGAGTGTTGAATAATATTATTATATTTATTAGGCCCTATTGTGCCTTTGTAAAAGCCGACCCTTTTGTTCCTTTACAATTAAATGTAAATTAAAAGGTTAAAGTGATAGGTCGGCCCATACCTAATTTAAGGGAGTCTAGACTACTATTTATAAAGGAGGTTAGCACCTCATTTTCACACTCACTCACTAATGTGCTCTGCAACAAGAGAAAAAATTGTGCAAGTCTTGGAGGATTAGTTGTTGCAACTAGGGGTGACATCAAGGATGGTTTTGGTTTATCTCTTGGTACCTCTTGGTTAAGTGGTGTGTTACTCTTCCTAGTGAAGGAGTAGAGGAGGATCTTATGTTTGGTTTTTGGTCTATCTATATTGAGGAAGTTTTTGCTGGGTTTTCTTCCCCATGAGGGTTTCCCAAGATAATCTATGTGTCTCTATTGTTTCTATGATTTCCTCTCTTTCAATGATCTTATTTATGAAACTAATGTGCTAAATGATTATAATAATAAAAAATAACTATAACTGCTAGTTGTATAAGTAAAACTTTGACAATTCTGACTCTCACTCTCTGTCCCACCTCTATCTCTCTACCCCTCCTCTTGGTCTTCCTCTCCCACCTTTTCACACTCTCAAAAAATCCATCTCTACCCCCTTATCGCTTTACCTATTGCATCTAACCCTCGCTCTCTTGATCCTTGTATCCCCCTCCCCCTCTCTCCCCCACTCTCCCCACCTTTGTCTCTTTTACTATATCTAACCCCCCTTCCTCTCAGTCTCTCTCTCTCTCTCTCTCTACCCCCCTCTATATATCCTTTTGCCTCACTCTCTCTCACTCTCTGTGTCTTCCCCTCTCCCCCTCTCACACTCTCTTTATTCCTCTCTATGTACCCCCCTGCCTACATCGCAACGAAAGAAATGACCTTGAGCTAGACATGTCAAGACTTAGACCTAGATCTTGATATGGAAATACATATACCATGACCTAGATGTATACAATGACCATGATGTAGAACATGACATAGAACTAGACCATGACCTAGACCATGACATAGAGATAGAGCTAGATTTAGACCATGACCTAGACCCCCTTAAATCCATCTAATCCTAGGCATAATCTATACTCAACCCTTAAACCGCTCCACACTCGATCCTTGAATGTAGTATGCATATACCTCTTGTTAAAGGCCCCTCAACCCTTTCAACCACATCACCCACATCTTGGTGCTCTAACCATTGCTCTATGCTTGAAAACACTTTCAATCCTAACCCCTTAGGTCCTAGGTTTCCCCATACCCCTATACATCTTTATTCATAAATATGTTTGATCTATAATAAATGTTATATATGTTGTATTAAGAGCACACACATGCTCTTGTGACTTGATAGCCCTGTAGTTGTTGCTCGTTTATTCCCAACAAGAGCATGTGTGTGTTCCTAGAACGTGCATGTGCTATAGTGCGCATGTGTTCTAGGAACATGCACGTGTTCCTGCTGGGAAATTTTTGGTGCCAAGCACATTCCACTACCTCATCTATCTCAAGCCTGACAAAGATTTCCCGACATCTGCACACAAAAATAGTGCACACAGACAAGTTTTTCTTATTTTAGTATTGTTGTTTGATTCATAGACAATTTTGTGCTATTGCAAGACCATTCTGGGAAGAATTGAAAGACAAATTTGTCCAAGTGGAATTGGAATTGTTGTTTGTGTCTTCTTGTGTATTCTTGGAATTGGAAGACAAATTTGTCTAATTGGAATTGTTGTTTTTGTCTTCTTGTGTCTTCTTGGAATTGGAAGAAAAATTTGTCCAATTGGAATTGTTAGTTGTGTAATACCAAGAAAAATTTATCCAATTGGAATTGGAATTGTTAGTTGTCTTCTTGTGTAATACCAAGAAATTTTTTTCCAATTAGAATTGGAATTATTAGTTGTTTCTTCTTTTGTAATACGAAGAAAAATTTGTCCACTTTGAATTGGAATTGTTAGTTGTTCCTTATTGTGTAATACCAAGACAAATTTTTGGTAGGGTGTTTGGAAGCCAATTTTTCTCTTTAAACATGGGGAATTGATGAATTTGAGAAAGAAATTCCTTGAGAAAAGATAAATCGATCGAAAAGGTAGAAGAAGAACGAGATAATGAAAAGTTATGTATGTCAAAGCATAGGATTTTAGAAGAGGCCAATCCAATTTCTAGAAAAATATATGTCGTTGTTGTTTCTCCTCCATCATCACAAGCAAAGCACATGAATTCAGTAGAGACCAATCCATCCAGTATCTCATCAAGACAAATTATTGTGGATGACTAGATGATAGAGGATTTTCTTGGATTTGATTATACAATGGATGAAATTAGATATGCAACTGGTGTACAACATTGTAGTGAAGAAGTTCATGTGGTGAAACCTCTTGTTGGATAGTGAAACGTTCCTGAAACTAGTCAATCCCATGTCCACTCTCCTCCTAGATTTGATCTGCCAGTGATTGAAGGGGAGAGAACTACAACATTGTTAACTCTACAACAAGGAGGTCAAGGGTGCTAGAAAAGGGGTTCATCATCCCTACCTAGATAGAACATTGTGCGACGAAGAACTCCTAAATGCATTTAGGTCGATGAAAGTGGTCTAGCATCATGTGAAGGTAATTTACCTAACCGTACTATTCATTATCATTATTATAAAATCATTAAAGAATATTTTGAACCAAAATCCGATGTTGTTAAATGTCAATTATTTTTGGTTGTGTTAAAATCTAGAAGTTTGACTGTTGTCAGGAGAATTTTAGGCATTAAAACAATCAAAACTTTAGAAACAAGTCATCATATTGTTAGAAATCTTGTAGATGATTTTCAAATAATTGGTAATAAATCTCATTCTAAAGACCACAATGCAACCTGACGTGTCTTGTCATAATCAATTGTTAGCAAGATCACAAGAAAACATCATTTTCTACAACATACCTCACACCTCATGAAATGAAAGGTCAAAACCCTTAGAAAGTATTCTTATAGAGGATATAGCCTCGACATATGTGTCCTAATAGATTTGTGGGCCTTCACTGGTAGGATACCTCGTTCTGACATGAATTTAATTGTAGCAGTTAAGAGACCAATACAAGATTTATGGCATGAGAACACTAGGCCTTCTTCCAAAAAGATGTACTAAATTTGAGAAGGGGATCTAGGGATCATGAACCCCATATTAAACACTTTGTTGAAATTACACAGACATAATTTTATGAGAGATTCAGGACAATACATAACAGTACATAGTGCACTTAACTTGGGCCAAATATCTTTCCATAAATGAAAGTCTTGGTATGTTCGAATAAACACAATTCGTAACACATGTTGCATATATCACATTGAGTATGGTTATTATTATGAAACACACACACACACACACACACACACACACACACACACACATATATATATAATTCGTGTTTTGCATAACACCATTTTGCAAGAATGCTCAATTATATTGTCGCCATGGTCATCTAGAGACTTTATTCACAACATTTTATGTACAAGACCAGAGGGTTGTACATTTTATCAAAAATATTGCTTAGATGGGACATTCCCAAGGTGTAGTGGAATGACATTACTGAGCAAGTGCATCCATTCAAGCGATGAGTATGAATTAGGGAGGAAGGAGGTTTCCTTGAAAATATTTAAATTGATGGAGGATGGGAAAGAAAAAAGATACAATTGGTGACTTCCTGAGTACAAGTATGTGACTTCATGAAATAATTCGTTGAAAATGCATGACATTATGTTCAACATGTCCATGTGTCTCAATGGAAGGATGACCATTTTAGAATATGAAGAGATACATTTCCCGTTGGTACTGTGTTATCAATGGTTTATTTTGCAAATAACTACACCCTTCAAATACAGAATGAGATTCGAAGCCAATATTATCACTCAAAGAAGTTCAACATAATGTTCCATATCACGTACAGGCATGGGACAGATAGCAACAAAAAAATAGAGTTATATTGAGGGAGTGTCACTTCTACATAAGCGATGATCGGTTCCATGACTTATGCCTACGTACAACATTGCTTTCAGCTATTTTACAATCACCTTAAGGAGAAGAACATGCAGATGTATCAACATTGGATTTGGTCAAATAGTTGCGTAGGTTAGTTAAAAAATGCTTGTGTATTTCAATGGTTGTGTATGTTGCACAAAAAAATTAAGGTATCACACATTAGGAACTATTTTGAGTTCAGGCATGGGACAGGGGAACATGATGTAGCAGGGGCATGCATAAAAAGAGCATTATGCAAGAAAGAAATGAAGTTCACAACTTCTTCCCTCGTTCGAGATGCAGAATCCATTCTTGAATGGTGTTCTTCAGTAATGAGAGAGGGAACAAGAACTTGTGAAGACCAATCACACATGAAAGGACATGTACATAGATAATTTTGGGAGGTGGTCGATGTAGATCGATCATAGTGGTATGAATGAAAAACAATGCAATAGTTGAAATATGGATAAAAACTCTCTTCCTTTTGTGGTCCATGTAGTAGTAATGAATGGGATGATTGTGAATCGACAGACTAGGTTGATACATGGGATCATGTATCACTCCCCATTGGTCAACATATAACTATGGAATTATCCCAGTTGGAGGAGGACCAATCAAGTATTTCAACAAATTATGATCATGTCTTAGATCTCTTACTTCCAAGTTCATTGAAACCTTATATTAAAATTTGAATAATTAGGATCAATGTTTTATTCTTTGGTCATTTAGTGGACTCACATGTTGGCACTCCATGTTTTGCAGAGCACATATGTGCAATGGTTTCCCTGAGAGATAAATAATGGGGCATTGATTATTGGCCGGCACATTGCTTAGAGGGAAAGAATACCCTTATGTGATTGGTAAAAGACTCTGAAGGCATTGAATTTTAGATTGGGTCGAGGGTTATTAAAGGACAATATCCGACACAGGATGAAAGAACGCGGAAGAAAGGTGGTTATGTATTTCAAGATTATAAACTAGGTCAAGTTGTATACCACTTTACGAACTTGGTTGTTGGTACAAACCTCCAACTAAAAACAATGTCAAGTAAGAACTCATCAAAGCTACACTACTTCTTGCCTTACTTTGAGAACGAGAATTTAATGGAGTCCGTCAATATTATAAGTGATCCTGATGGTATACTTGAATGACCATAGGTATGTTAAAGGAGTAATTGAACACATATTTCATATTTATGAATTATTGAAATTTTGGCTTCATTTTATGGTTGTTATGGTATTTTTGTCTTGCTTCATTGAAATGCCATGCCTTTCCTTGCCCTCACTTTCCATGCCAATTTCATGCCTTGCCTTTCCATTCCATTCCATGCCATGTATTTCCTTTCCATGCCTTTCCTTTCCATTCCATGCCTTGCTTTGCCTTCACTTTTCATGCCATGCCTTGTCTTTCCATGCTATGCCTTGCCTTTTCGTCACTTTCCATGCCATGACATGCCTTGCCTTATATCACTTGCCATGTCATGCCATTCCTTGCATTATATCACTTTCCATTCCATTCCATGCCATGCCTTAACTTTCCATGCTATGCATTTCCTTTCCATACCATGCCTTACCTTGCCTTCACTTTCCATGCCATGCCATGCCATGCCTTTCCTTGCCATGTCATGGCATGCCTTGCCATGACATTCCATGCCTTGCCTTTCCATGCCATGCCTTGCCTTGCCTTTCCATGCCATGCCTTTCCTTTCCTTTCCAAGCCATGCCCTTCCTTTCCTTTCCATGCCATGCCTTGCCTTGACATGCCTCACCTTGCCTTAACATGTCATGTCATGCCTTGCCTTGCCTTGATATGCCTTGTATTGCCTTTCCATGCCATTTCTTGCCATGACATGCCATTCCATGCATCGCCTTGCATTTCATTTCCATGCCTTTCCTTATCATGCCATTCCTTCCCATGTCATGCCATGTCTTTCATTTTCTTTCCATGTATTTCCTTGCCTTTCCATGCCTTGCCTTGCCATGGCATGCCATGCCTTTATTTGTCACACCTTTCCTTTCCTTAACTTGCCATGCCTTGCCTTGCCTTTCCATTCCTTGCCTTGCCTTTCCAAGCCATGAATTCCCTTTCCTTTCCATGCCATGCCATGCATTTCTTTGTCATGCCTTTCCTTGACTTCACGTGCCATGCCATGTCATACCATGCCTTGCCTTGCCTTTCCATGACATGTCTTGTCATGCCTTCCATTGACTTGCCTTTCCATGTCATTCCTTTCCTTGCCATGCCATGCCTCACCTTGCCTTTCTTTTCCAAACCATTCCATGAAATTCCTTGTATTTCCTTTACTTTCCATACTATGCCATGCCATGCCTTTCCATCCCATTCTATTCATTTACTTATCACACCATGCCATGCCATGCCTTTCCTTGCCAAGAATTGTATTTCCTTTGCTTTCCATACTATGCCATGTCATGCCATGCCTTGCCATCCCATGTCATTCCTTTCCTTGCCTTGATATGTCATTCCATGCCATGCCATGTCTTGCATTGCCTTGCCAAGCTATGCCATCCATTGCCTTACCATGCCATGTCATACCTTTCCATGCCTTTCCATGCCATCCCTTTCCTTGCCATGCCTTTCCTTTCCTTTTCATTCCATATCATGCGATGCCTTGCCTTGCCATGTCATGCCTTGTTTTTTCTTGCCATGCTTTGCCTTGCCATGACATGACTTTCCATGTCATTCCATTCCTTGCCTTGCCATGCCTTTCCTTGCCTTCCCTTACCATGTCATTTCATGCCATGCCTTTCCTTTCCATGCCATGACATGCCTTTCCTTGCGATGCCATGCCTTGCCTTTCCTTTCCATGCCATGCCTTGCCTTTCCTTTCCAATCCATGCCTTTCCATGCCTTAACTTGCCTTCATGTGGCATGCCATGCCATTCTATGTCATGCCATGCTATGCCATGCCATTCCATGCCTTGCCTTTCCGAGCCTAGTCTAACAAGATGTTAAATTGGAAAACATATGTAATAAGCACTAAGCAAAACCCTAGTGATAGAGATCCTCCAACAAACGGTTTTTTGGGAAATGGAATAACATTGGATGGGCCCCACTAGCTGAAACCTAGTGTCTTGGATCCAATGCAACTGATGGTTCATCCATCTGAGTCCTAGTTTTATTTTTATCATGAGTTGCAACTCGCCTCCTCAATCCATTTAGGGACATGTCATCAATTTGGTCTAGGGGCATAAAATCCAAACCGAGCATCATAATGGAGTTTGTAATCTCTCACACGTTGGTTTTTCCAAGTCTCATGTGACTACACTACCCACAATTTCCTAGCATATTGTTCTTAAAAATCAACCTCTCATTCATAAATTGCACTATGCCTCATTGAGAAAAACCCTAGTGCCGAAGAACCTCCAAAAAATAGTTTTTCGATCAATGGAATGACAACGCATGGGCCCCACTAGTTGAAACTCGGTGCCTTGAATCCAATGCAACTAACGATTCATCCATCCAAGTTTTGGTTTGAGTCTTATCGTGAGTTGCAATATGCCTCCTCAAGTCATTCAAGGACATGTCAACAATTTGGTCTAGGGGCATAAAATTCAAACCAAGTAGCATAACAAAGTTGTGTAAGCTCTAACACATATGTTTTTCTAAGTCCCAAGTGAATACACTACCCACAATTTCCTGGTACAATTTTCTTGAAAATCGACCTCTCATTCAGAAATTGCACTATGCCTCATTGAGAAAAACCCTAGTGCTAAAGATCCTCCAAAAAATGGGTTTTCAGGAAACTGAATGACAATGGATGGGCCCCATTAGATGAAACCCAATGCCCCATATCCAATGCACCTGAAAGTTCATCCATTTTAGTCTTGGTTTGATTTTTATCATGAGTTGCAACTCTACTCCTCAAGCCATTCAAGGAAATGTTGACAATTCGGTCCAGGGGCATAAAATCCAAACTGAGAAGCATAACAAAGTTTTGTAATCTCCTGCATGTTTGTTTTTCCAAGGCCCAAATGAATACAATACCCACAATTTCCTAACACAATGTTCTTGAAAATCGACCTCTTGTTCAGAAATTGCACTATGCCTCATTGAGCAAAACCCTAGTGTCGAAGATCCTCCAACAAACGATTTTTCATTCAACAAAATGACAATGGATGGGCCTCAATTGTTGAAACCCAGTGCCTCAGATCCAATGCAACTGACGATTCATCCATACGACTCCCGGTTTGAGTTTTATCGTGAGTTACAACTTGCCTCCTCAAGCCATTCGAGGACATGGCAAGGCACGCCAAGACAATTTCTTGGTATAGGTCTAGGTCTAGGAATGGAAATGTAAGGAAAGGCAAAGTAATGAAAGGAAAGGAAAGCCAAGGCAAGACATGACAAGGATAAGAAAAGCTAGAGATGGCAAGGCAAGGTCTAGGCCTAGGTCTAGGTCTAGGTAAATCCTATTAATTATGATAATACATGTTTCACAACTATGAAAATACCTTATATATATGAATAAAGAGATCTTATGTTATGACATTGAAATTCTCATGCAAGTATTTTTATCTAAGATAGATGGGATAACAAGTCGTAGAATTACATGCTTAATGAATCCTTTGATTGTAATTTTTACGTATTGAAGTTGTTCATTTAGTGCAAGCATTTTTTTTTTAGGAAAAAAAAAAGGTATGATACATGAATGCCATTATTTTTTTATTAAATTAACTTGATAACAAATTCTCTCTAAAGATGAAAATAACTATATTTTTACAAACAATGACAATGTCATGGCAATGGAAAGCCAAGACAAGGCCATGTAATGGCATGGAAAGGAAAGGCATGGCATGGAAAGGTAAGGCATGACATGGCATGGCATGGGAAGACAAGGCATGGAAAGGCATGACATGGGAAGTCAAGGCAAGGCATGAAATCACATGGAAAGGAATGACATGGAAAGGCATGGGAAGGCATGGTATGGGAAGACATGGCATGGAATGAGAAGGCATGGCATGGCATGAAAAGGAAAGACAGTGCAAGAAAATGCATGACTTGGCAAGCCAAGGCATGGCATGGCATGGAAAGGAAAGGAATGGCAAGGCATGGCATGGAAACGTAAGGAATGACATGGCATGGTATGGAAAGGCAAGGCGTGGTATGGCATGAGAAGGTATGTCATGGGAAGGAAAGGCAAGGCATGGCATGACATGGAAAGGCATGGAATGACAAGGCATGGGAAGGCATGACATGGCATGGCATGTAAAGGAAATGCATGGCATGGGAAGGAAAAGTATGACAAGGAAGGCATGGAAAGGAAAGGCATGGCATGGCATGGAAAGTAAAGGCATGTCTTTCCAAGGTAAGGCAAGGCATGGCTTGGCATTTCCTTCACTTTTCTTGTCATGCCTTTCCATGCCATGCCTTGCCTTTCAATGTTATTTCATGTCATGCCATGCCATGCATTGCCTTGACTTGCCATGCCATGCCATGCATTTCCTTTCCTTGACATGTCATGCCATGCCTTTCCATGCCTTGCCTTGCCTTGCCTTGCCATGCCTTGCCTTGCCTTGCCAAGCCATGCCTTGCCTTGGAATTCCATGACATGCCTTTCCTTGTTAATTCATGGCATGGAAAGGCAAGGCATGGAATGGAAAGGCAAGGCATGGATTGGAAAATCAAGGCAAGGCAATACATGGCATGTCAAGGAAAGGCATGGCATGGCATGACAAGGAAAGGAAAGACAAGACAAGACATGGCATGGCATGGAAAAGAAAGGCAAGGCATGGCATGGAATGGAAAGGAAAGGAAAGGTAGGGCATGGCATGACATGGCAAGGCAAGGCATGGAATGGCATGGAAAGGAAAGGAAAGGAAAGGCATGGAATGACATGGCATGGAAAGGGAAGGCATGGCATGGATTGGCATGGAAATTGAAGGCAAGGAAAGTCAGGGCATGGAAAGGCAAGGCATGCCATGGCATGGAAAGGAAAGGCTTGGCTTGGCATTGCCTTCACTTGTCTTCCCATGCCTTACCATGGCATGGCAAGGAAAGGCATGGCTTGGCATTTCCTTCACTTGTCTTTCCATGGCTTGCCATTCCATATTTCCTTTCCTTTCCATGCCATGCCATTCCATGCCATACATTGGCTTGCCTTTCCATTCCATGCCATACATTGGATTTCCTTTCCATGCCATGCCATGCCTTTTCTTTCCATTACTTGCCTTGCTTTGCCATGCCATGGCAAGGAAAGGCAAGGCATGGCATGGCATGGCAAGGCAAGGCATGGCATGGCAAGGAAAGTGTTAGGATCCAATCATAACCCCTCTCCATGGGTCATTAATTAGAAGGATATTTTTTTCTATGTAATAAAGGGAGACATTAGTTAATAAGACCTAATAAATAAGTCAATGTAAGAAGGCCGAATAGAAGCTTCTCCTTCTAGAAATATCTTCCTCTAGAAGTTTCCTTAGAAGGTAGAATTAGTATAAATAAGTGTAGGAGGCATGGGTGAATTTTGTCTTGGATATTATTGTAATAGAGCTATGCTCTGCTAGAGGTTGTCCCCTCGAAGAGGAAAGTGAACATTGCTATCATTAATAAAGGTGCTCTTCTGGTGTTATTATGTTATTATTCTGATATTATTTTGGATATATCATTGTTGTTCCACTATTGCTTGCTCAATATTTTTGTTCTGCATATTATATTATATATGGAATATTGTAAGTGGTATCAGAGATCTTTCCAGGGCACCACTTGTGGGGTAAACCATTTTTTGAGGGTAGAGACATATTTCGACATCTTTAAGCTACAAAGATCTGTCGTTACATGCATAGAACCATGATTGGGGAGTCATACATGCAGGAAATATAAGTGGTTTTTAAGCACACATATGTTGGCCACCCTTGTAACCCTTGTTGGTACCCCTTTGAGTGGTAGTGCATCAGACAACACCTATATATAGATCATCCTAGGCATCCTGAATCCCTCCATAAATAAACCTATCGGTCGCTTGACTACTATAGTGTCACTGAGAACAACACTAGGGAAGATACTTTCTCATACTTGGGTAGTTGGGTAGTATGGATAAGGGTACGGTCTAGCCTCCTTAGTTGGTGCCCTGAGATATTGGGCTGAGTACTACAGTTGGACCTCACACGTATATCAGAGAGCTATAGCATAGGGAAAACCCTTTTCTGTAGAACCCTTTAATCCCCTAACCCTTGGGACAACAAAATTAATAGAACCGACCAGATCTATTGTTGTGAAACTATGTCTATTGCATTCCGGTTGCTAAATTCCTACACATTTCTTCCTATTAAGAATTTGGCCATTGCGGCACTGCAATATTTTTCAACTTGGAGTATAACTCTGCAGGAGTAAAAAAGAAAATATAAATTCTAGGGCTTGTCAGCACCCTTATTTTTAACCTAGCCCATTGCATTCCTCTCTTCATTCTGATCACAGTGGTACCCTTCACTTTTAAGCCTTTTTTTTTCGCGGTCCCACCCCTTTCCAAGACACCCTTATTTGACACCTATCCCATTGGATTCCTCTTTTTGAAATGATGACCCTAGTACCTATCAAATTTTGTGACCCATATTTCCCTCCTAAAACCTCACCAGCTACCCAATCCTCTATACCTACTACCCACTCCCAGAGCCACGACGACCTGGATTTTAGGACAACAACCCTAGAGGAAGACCTTAAATCCATCAAGGTATCCCAACAATCAATCTCCTAGAAACTAGAAGAGGTGTTGCAAAACATCAAGGGTAAGCATGTTGAGTACATTCCAGATGACCCACATTCTTCCCAACATGACCATTCTCAGTTTTCCCACTCCCCCTGGGGGTCTATACACTCTTGGAATAAGGTTCCCGAAATTGACATGCATAAATTTGATGGTTCTAACCCAACTGGGTGGGTGTCTCAAATGGAACAATACATTTTCCTCCATGATATTTAGGATGATGAGACCAAACTCCATGTTGGGGTTCTATACCTATATCAAGAACGATGGAAATGGTGGCAGTGACATAGGAAGTGTTATTATAGATTCCCCACTTGGAGCATGTTCACTCAAGCAATTTGTGCCCATTTTGAGCGTGAATCTCATTTTTTTGGCAAGCTCAAAAAGCTACGCAAAACTGGATCAGTATTAGACTTCATCACAACATTTGAAAATTTGGTTATCAGAATTGAGGGCTTATCTAATGAATTTTATCTTGAATGTTTTATCAGTGGCTTAAAGGATGCCATCAAGGCTCATGTGAGTATGCATCATCCTACTACCTGGTTGCAAGCATGTCAATTAGCCAGGGAAGCATATACCATCATTTAGGAACCATCCATGAAGGCTCCATTTGCCAATCGTCCTCACCTAGGGGCCACCCTGGCTCCAACACAAACCTTGAAGTTCCAAAGTGTCTCTCCAGTCGAAATGGAGGAATGATGCAAGAAAGGAATTTGCTACTATTGTGATAAAAAGTATGCACCAGGGCATAAATGTAGATAACAAAAATTCTTCCAGATTGATGCCTCAACTTCCTCTCCCTATGAAGACATCCCATCAAATGAAGATCCAGACCCAAAGGAGGCTCATTCCAATGATCATGCTGAAGATCTAGCTGTCAATCCTGTGGCATCACTGGAACCGATCATTTCCCTTCATGCACTTTCAGGTATCTCGACTTCGTAGACATTGAAGATCAAGGGATACATCAAACATAGGTTGGTTGTGGTATTGATTGATAGTGGTAACACCCATAATTTTATTCATCCCAGGCTTGTTGATGAGCTCCATTGCTTTTTCTACCCTATTTCTAATTCCATATTCTCATTTATAATGGGGGTACTATGAAGTGTGGGGGGAGCTATGAAAATGTGAAACTCCAAATCGATGATTATCATTTGAAAACCCACATGTTCTCTATTTTTATGGGTGGTTGTGATATTGTATTGGTGGTGGAATGGCTTCACACTTTGGGACCAATCACAATGGATTATCAAGAATTATATATGAGATTTCATCATGAGGCTCACTCTTATACCCTTTGAGGTATTCAAGCGGGCTCTCGTGAAATCATCAACTCTCACAGGATGAATTTGTTTTTGAAGAAAGGATAGTGGTTACCATGGTGTGATTGCTCAATTTAATGCCATCTGGGTCACTAAACGTGCCTCACAAGTAGTTCCTCCTAGCCTGCAACTTGTTTTGGACAAGTAACCAAAGGTCTTTGAGGTACCAACCGCATTACCTCCCTCCCGAGGTGAGCATGATCATAGTATCCCTCTCCTTCCGGACATTCAACCCCCATTTTAAGACCCTACAGATATCCATTTGCTCAAAAAAATGAAATTGAAAATATGGTACAAGAATTACTCGAGGCAGGTGTAATTCTCCATAGTACAAGCCCATATTCTTCACCAATAGTGATGGTATTAAAGAAAGAAGGTACTTGGTGCATGTGTCCATATTTTCAAAACCTAAATAAATTGACCATCAAAGATAAGTTTCTCATTCCAGTCATTGATGATCTTTTGGATGAACTCCAAGGGGCATGTGTCTTCACCAAATTGGACCTCCTCTCCGCATATCAACAAAATCAGATAAAGGAGGAATATATTATGAAGACTTCTTTCAGAACTCATGAAGGGAATTATGAATTCTTGGTCATTCCTTTTGGCCTATGCAATGTTCCATCCACCTTCCAAAGTCTTATGAATAAACTGTTGAAACCTTACCTTCGACAGTTTTCCTTGGTTTTCTTTGATGACATCCTCCTTTACAATCGCACCTGAGATAACCACCTTCTTCATGTGGACAAATTTATTCACTTGCTACAGGACAACCATTTTTTTGTAAAGAATACCAAATGTTCCTTTGGATCCAGTGAAGTCGAGTACTTGGGACACATTATCAGTTGCGATGGTGTAAAATTCAACCCCAAAAATATACAAGCTACACAGGAGTGGCCGCAGCCCATGAAATTAAAGTGCCTACAACATTTTCTTGGTCTCACAGGGTATTACTGTAAATTTTTCCACCATTATGGAAAAATTGCTAAGCCCTTGACCGACACTCTCAAGAATAATGCATTTCATTGGACAACTGAGGTGGAGCAAGCTTTCATTGATTTAAAGTGAGCCATGTGCACTACTCCTGTCTTAGAAATTACTGACTTCAACAAAAATTTTGTGGTGGAATCAAATGCTTTGGGAACTGGTATAAGTGCAGTCTTCACCCAAGAGGATCGAACTCTAGTCTTTACAAGACAAGTGTTGAGTGGCTACAACTTAGGTAGATCCACCTATGAAAAATAAATGTTGGCCATTCTACATGGGGTGAAGACATGGAGGCCCTACCTTTTGGGAAGCCATTTTTAGATCAAAACAAATCACCATAGTTAGAAGTACTTTTTGGAGCAGAGGTTATCCTCCCCATAACAAAACAAGTGTTTGGCTAAAATGTTGGGTTATGACTATGAAATCATATAAAAAAAATGAAAAGACAATATAGTGGTTGATGCTTTTTCATGACAACATGAGGAGGATGGCGCCCTCTTTTCCTTATCCTTACCAATCCCTAATTGGATTAAGAATGTATGCCAGGAGTGGCTCACACATCCGACTATCTCTGGGATAATTCAGTGTCTTCAGGAGGACCCTAATCCTCCCACTGGCTACACCTGGCAGTACAATACTCTCCGATATAAGGATCATTTGGTTATATCCTTTCTTCAACACTCAAGACACAATTCTTAACAGAGTTTCACTCATCATCCATTGCAAGTCACTCGGGCTTCCAAAATACATATGCTCGTTCTCGTAATTATTTTTTCTGGGAAGGCATGAAGAAGGATATACTTCAATTTATCATTAAATGTAAGGTGTGCCAACGTAATAAAGGTGAAATGGTCAAGCCACCAGGCGTTCTACAAATCCTACCCATTCTAGCTTCAATGTGGACAAACATCTCCATGGATTTTATAGTGGGCCTTCCTAAAGCTGGGAACAAATCGGTCATCATGGTGGTGGTTGATTGCCTATCCATGTATGCTCATTTTTGTGCTTTACCTCACCCTTTCGAAACCACACTCATTGCACAAGTTTTCCTTGATTAGATTTTCAAGTTACATGGCATCCCAACCTCTATTGTATTTGATCGTGACCCCACTTTCACTAGCACCTTTTTGCAAGAGTTGTTTAAATTTCAGGGCACCCAACTAAATATGAGCACAACCTATCACCCCCAGTCTAATGGCCAAATGGAAGTGGTCAACAAATGTTTGGAAACCTACTTACAGTGTTTTTCTTCATACAGAAAACACCAGTGGGTGCAATGACTTCCATTAGAAGAATTATGGTCCAATACTTCCTATCACATGACCACTAAAATGATCCCATATGAAGCATTGCATGGCCAACAGCCTCCGAAAATCACTACCTATCTTCCAGGCATATCCACAGTTCAATCTATTGAAACCATGCTGCAAGGTTGCACAACCACCATCGTAGCTCTAAAGGATTACCTCCATATGGCCCAAAATCGCATGAAGCAACAGACTAACCAACATCATTCCGAAATGGTTTTTCAGGAAGGGGATCATGTGTCTCTTAGGATCCAACCTTACAAGAAAACATCTCTCAAAGCTCAAGGATATCATAAGTTGGAACCCGAGTTTTATGGGCCCTACCATATCATTAAGCGTATTGGCTCAGTAGCTTACAAATTGGCTCTTTCGGCTATTTCCGAAATTCACCCAGTGTTTCATGTATGAAGAAAGTGGTTAGACAGAATTGTCGAATTCAAACCATCCTATCGGAATTAGATGAAGAGGGTTCCCCGTGGCTCCAACCCGAAGTAGTCCTCAACAACTGGGAACATTAGTTGTGTGGCTGAACCATCAAGGAAGTGTTGATCAAGTGGAATGACACATCACCAGATGATGCAACCCGGGAACCAACAACCATACTTCAACAATTTCCACACCTGCAACCTTGAGGACAAGGCTAATTTTGAAGGGAGAAGAAATGTTAGGATCTGATCCTAACCCGTCTCCATGGGTCATTAGTTAGCAAGATATTTTTTGTATGTAATAAAGGACGACATTAGTTAATAAGGCCTAATAAATAAATGAGAATAAGTCAATGTAAGAAGACCTAATAGAAGCTTATGCTTCTAGAAAGATCTTCCTCTAGAAGTTTCCTTAGAAGGTAGAATTAGTATAAATAAGTGTAGGAGGCATGGGTGAAGTTTTTCTCGGATATTATAATAATAGAGCTCTGCATTGTTGGAGGTTTCCCCCTCGAATAAGAAAGTGAACATTGCTATCATTAATAAAGGTGTTCTTTATGGTGTTATTCTGCTATTATTCTGATATTGTTCTGAATATATAATTGTTGTTCTGCTATTTCTTGCTCAATATTTATGTTATGCATATTATATTATATCTAAAATATTGCAGCAATGCATGGCAAGGCAAGGCAAGGCATGGCATGGAAAGACATGGCATGGCATGGCATGGAAAGGCATAGCATGGCATGATAAGGCAAGGCAAAGCATGGCATGGCATGGAAAGGCAATGGAAGACAAGGCATGGCATGGGAAGTGAAGGTAAGGAAAGGCATGGCATGGAAAGGCAAGTCAAGACAAGGCAAGGTCTAGGTCTAGGTCTAGGTATAGGTATAGGTCCGCGTTTCAAGTTTTGTGGATGATTTTATGGTTAGGAATTCATGGATGATCATTGTTTTACCTAGTAAGTGCTCTTTCTAAGTCGTTGATGGTTATTTCTTGTATGTATTAAATAATTTTTTTATCAAAGTGGTGATATTCCAGGCTATCTTGTATTCTTCTTGAATTAACCTTATCTTGAAACCCTCAATTTTGCAGTTAGATTAGGACTTACCCTGGATTTCCATCCTTGTTAGCTTGATTTCTAGGGTTTAGTTGTCATCTTTCACCCTTATAATACACCTTGACACATTTTATTACATTTCTGTCGTATTTTTCAGCCCTTTAGGGCTTGATGTCTTGAATATTCTAGGGTTGTTATGTGCCATCTTTCATTTCAACAAGCATTTTTTAATCCAAATCCTAGTTTAGACTTGCATTTTCAGCCCCTTTCATTTAATGATTACTTTTTTTAAGGGTTGTTATATTTGTCCTGTTGTAACTTAGTTAATATCATTTATTGGCTTCGCGAGGCATGGAAATGGAATGGCATGGCATGGCAATGGCATGACATGTCATAGCAAGGAAAGGAAAGGAAAGGCATGCCATGGAATCACATGACAAGGCATGGAAAGGCATGGCATGGGATGGAAAGGCAAGGCACACAATGGCATGTCATGGCATGGCATGGAAAAACATGGCACACAATGCCATGTCATGGCAAGGAAAGGTATGACATGGCATGTATTGACAAGGAATGACATGGAATGTCATAGAAAGGAAATGCATGCCATGGGATGGGATGGCAAGACATGGCATGACAAGGCAAGACATGTAATGGAAAGGCAAGGCATGAAATGGTAAGGCAAGAAATGACATGGAAAGACAAGGCATGGCATGGCATGGAAAGGCATGGCATGTCATGGCAAGGAAAGGCAAGGCAAGGAAAGACATGCAATGGAATGCCATGACATGGAAATACTTGGCATGGTTTGGCAAGGTAAGGAATGACATGGCATGGCATCGCATGGAAACTCAAGGCAATTCGAGGTATGACATGGCTTGGAAAGGAATGCAAACGTTTTCACCTAGACTTTAAATGTCATAAACAATTCATTGGATGGAAAGGAACTTTGTGATATAAATTTAAGTCAGATGCCCCTAGAAAAAATGATTTTTAGTTCTTGGGATGAGAAAGATTTCTTTTTTTGTTATTCTTGTTTCATTTCAATCCACATTTTGATTTGAATTTTTCCTTGCATAATGTTATGGAAAGTTATATATATTGTTGTATAGGTTAAAATGGGAATCTACATGACAATGACATGGCATGACATGGATTGGAAAGGCATGACAATGGGATGGAAATGGCATGGCATGGAAAGGCATGGAAATGGAATGACATAGAAAGACATGGAAATGGCATGGCATGGCAATGACATGCCATGAGATTGCTTGGAAAGACATAACACTGGCATGGGAATGACATGGCATGGCAAGGCATGGAAATGGCATGGCATGGAAATGACAAGGCATGGCATGGCATGGAAATGACAAGGCATGGCATGGCTTGGAAAGGCATGTCATGGATTGGAAAGGCATTGCAATGGCATGTCATGGAAAGGAATAGAAATGGCGTGGAAATGGCATGGAAATGACGTGTTAATGACATGGAAATCACATGACATGGCATGGTTTGGCAAGGCATGAAAATGGAATGGCAATGGCATGGCATGACAATGGCATGATATGGAAATGATATGACATGAAGAGGTTTGTGGGATTGGGTTTGGGAGGGTCCTTTGTCTCATTGTATGGTCTAACCCAAAAATTGGGTAGGAATGTGCAATAAACTCTCATAGAGGGTGAAGGGAAAAGAATAATGGTTTCAAATCTCACTGGAGGAATTTTGGTAGCATAGCATTACTTTCTATGGTGTGTTATGAAATTTAACCTCAAAACCTTTATTTGTAGGTGGAAAATGATACCCATTCTAAGATATAGTTTCCATGTGAACTCTCTCATTGTATTGGTCAAAATCAATAATTTTAGTGGACATCGTGAAAGATTGAATAAATCTTATTAATAATTGTTGGGTTTAACAAAATTTACATATACCCGCTACACAACCTAAACAAACATGAGTGCATTAATGAGTCATTGACTAGTCTTTTTGGCATTTATGAAGGGTTACACATAAATCAAATTATTTTATATATGTCATGCATAGAAAGAGGGGAATAATGTGTGTGCCCTAGAAAATGGTCAAATTATGGATTGAATCAACTAAGAAACTAACAACTAGGATTCTCAAAGGAATGTCAAGGGAAGAATAGGGTCAAGGTTTTGTCCTAAGGAGACTAGGATTGCTATGACTGTTAAGTACCAAAGAACTGAATCCAAAAACACCACAATAGATATAGAAGAACAATATGCAAAATCTCTTTTATTACTATCAAACCCTTAGGGTAGGGAAACACCATACAATGTATCATATTATGGAAGGGATCCTCTCATGTTCACTTGCCTCTTCGAGGGGGAAACCTCCTATTGAGCTACGACTCACAATACAATAATTCTCTTCATATCCCATTACACTTCTTGAACATCTTTATATAATGCTACTATCACCTAAGAACATTCTAGAGGAGGAATCTTCTAGAAGTAGAACCTTCTAAGAAGTCCTATTACATTTATTATATATAACTACCCATTTATTATATCTAACTACCATAGTGGGCCTTATTTAATAATATAGTGGACCTAGTCCACCTTACATTGAATGGCTTCCACTATTATCACTATGGGCCCTCTGAGCCTCCCCACTACCTCTCTAGCTACATTACATTTCATCCCCCTTATGAAAACATTGTCCTCAACACTTTATGTACAACCATATACCAGGGTCCCATGGATAAGTGTGGACCATAATGCTAAAGTAGACTAGAGAACCAAGGTCCCATGGATAAGTGTGAACCATAGTGATGAAGTAGACTAGAGAACCAGGGTCCCATTGAGAAATCAAAGCCACCATGTTGAATTAGCCCAACTTCCATTGTAAACCAAGGTCCCATGTCCAAGTGCTCATGTGAACTCCACACGGAAGATATCGACACCCAATAACAAACTGAAAATGATGCTCCCAACACTGACACCTATCATGTGGATCCAAATAAGAATATCCATCCACATAGTGGGAAAGGGTCAAAACTGAATTTGAAAGGAACAATACCATTGTAGAATATGCAGGTTGGACGTTGGTAATCATAACTAGCTCCTAATGTGGGACATTGATGTTCTCTACAGAAGGTGGAGTAGATTCATCAAATAAAGAATTGAAGTGGTTGTCATCCCATAAATGACAACTATCTATATACCAATCATCGCAATCGGCCTCAAAATCATACCAAGAATATATTTCTTAATTATATTCATCCCTGATGTCCGCCATAAGAAATATCTCTTGCATGCTATCCAATGAATCTTGAATACTACGAAAACTATCATTCAGGCCGTCTGTGAGGCCATCTACAAATTTATCCAATTTGTCATTCAATGTGTCATACAATTGAGATTTGAATGCTTCAGTAATTTGTAGAATTTATTTGAGGGTTTGAGAGGAAATAACCATCTAAGCACCCTATGAAAATTTATGAACTCTATAGTCTCATTGTCATCATGAAAAACATCAAAAAATAGAACAATAAATTACGACAGAAAATCACGGCTTTTTTCTGGAAAAACCCTGAAAAACTGTTGAATTTAAAATGTTCATAACTTCACTTCCCGAACTCCATTTCAGCTGATTGTTTTTTTGAAATTGGGTATTTTTCCGAGAGGAATTCAAATAACCAATTTTTTTTTCCTAATTCATCTCGTAAATCTTCAGATCTAAACCTAAAGTACGTCACCCTCTTTTTCTTCCCTAGAAAATTTCCGCAAAAAGAGAAAAACATTATTCCCTTCTTTGGCGAAGGAAAGTGCTCTAATACCACTTGTTAAGTGCCAAATAACTGAATACAAAAGAACCACAATAAATATAGAAGAACAATATGAAAAATCTCTTTTAATACTATCAAAACCTTAAGGTATGGAAACACCATACAATGGATCCTATTATGGAAGGGATCCTCTCTTGTTCACTTGCCTCTTCGAGGGGGAAACTTCCTATTGAGCTATGACTCACAATACAATAATTCTCTTCATATCTCATTACATTGCTTGAATCCCTTTATATAGTGCTACCATCACCTAAGAACATTCTAGAGGAGGAGTCTTCTAGAAGTAGAACCTTCTAATAAGTCTTCTTACATTTATTATATCTGACTACCCATTTATTATATCTAATCACCATAGTGGGCCTTATTTAATAATATAGTGGACCTAGTCCACCTTACATTGAATGGCCTCCACTATTATCACTATGGGCCCTCTGGGCCTCCCCACTACCTCTCTAGCTACCTTACATATACTTAGAGGAGAAAAGAAATACTTTTATCATGTAGTTCTGGTAAGAGAAGTTAGGTTTTTGTGGCATTTGAAAACCCTAGTGCTACCTATTGTGCTTGTTATCAAGAATACAGAGGGAGTTGATCTTGTACAATTGTGGGATACAAATGTAGGTTCCAAAAAGGACTTACCATTTTGTATGCTAGATTTTTTATGATCTCTAATGGAGTGAGATATTGGCTAATGTTATCTTATGGTTTCCCTCGCTAGGGTTTGAAGAGACCGACTTGTAACAACCTGTGATAAGATATTGGTAGGTGCATGTACTTCATATTCTAAATATATATCAAGTGTTTGGGTTTTCCAAATGTTGTGTACTTGCATAATTGAATTTTAGCTTATGTCATATTCATAATTGAGTAATTATAGTACTAGTTATGGAGGCTAATTTGACATAACATTGAGCTGAGATTTTTAAGTTATTTACAAATATGTAGAATATAAATGAGAAAATTTATTTCTATAATAAAGTATTGTAATATGTCATTTTTTAGGTCACAATATTTTCAAGTGACCACTATTTTAGGGTGGATTGTCATTGGATTTAGATGGATATAATTCAAGAGGTAGTCCATATTTTTGGTTGTGAGTTAGAATATGGATATCCACAACATTCATGCAAATAATTCAGAAGGAATGATCTATCGACGATGTAGAGATACATGGTTGATTAGCAAGTGATGCTACTTGAGAACCATTAATTGCTTATGGATTTAACACTTAACAATATTTTCCACCATAAGATATTTGTTAATGAGTAACGCAAGTATTTATAATCACTTTAGAAAAAAATCAAAGGATTAATACACATCAAATTCATACACTTTGAAATTCATATATTCATCAACATAAAATGCATAAACAATGAGATTCATAAAAAAAACGTGTCATGAAATGTGTGTATGTGTGTTTGTAGTCAACATCATCTAAATTGTACATTTTTTACAAAATGGCACCTCGTTCCCAATATACAAAGTGACAACAAGTGCCTTAACATAAAAAAACATCCATACGGTGGCCTAGATACAAAATAGCAATAGTTGGTCAATCATTGACCAATTCCACCCTCGCCACCCTCAGGAGCATCCTGGAAATCTATATTTCTTCTCTTTCTTGAGGAAGCACCTCGAGTGGTTCTAGGCCTAGGCATGCTTCAACACTTTGGATACTGCACAAAGAAAAAACATTGTTATAAGTTTTTTTCCTCAAAAAATTAATAGACATACAAAATGATATTTTGTAATTTAACCTAAGACAACTCACCACATATGCTACTGTCAATCCTGAGGGTGTTACCCTCCTCTATGACCCAAATATCTCTTTGATTCCGCCCTGTATCGGTTACAAGGATCAAGTCAAGAAAATTAAACAAATATGCGTAAAATCAAATTCATGATACATAAAAATCATCATCAACACATTATCTCACCGTGAATATATTGAGCCTCGATGGAGATTCTCTAGTAGATGGTGCACTATGTTGTACAACCTGATCCGAGGAAAGCTCTATTGTGGTAGCCTTGGTGGATCTGGCTGATGGAAATGGTGGTGGGAGTGGGTGACATACAGGTGCAGCCATTATGGATGGATGCGATGGAAGAGGTGGTGAAGATGGGTGGCATGTGTGTGAATCCAATGAGGATTCATGCAATAAGAGATATGTCGGGGGTGGTCTACAATATATCCCCATAGGTTGTACAAGTGATTGCAAATTACTAGGCCTGGAGAAAGGTAACCTAGAAGCAAATCTCAGGTGCCCAGGGAATGCAGTAATACTATAGCTAGCAAATATGTCTGCAACCTGCATACATATTAATAATATTGAACTATTAGTACCAAATAGTAGAATTCAAAAACATAAACACAAAAAAATCGAGAATTATACGATATTTAACTCTACACATGATACTTGTGATGTAGGTGACTTGTCCATCCCAGATGGACATTCCTCGACATCGCCTAGTCCCAAATCCTTTATAAACAAAAGAATATTACAAATTTGAGGATGCCATAAAATAAAGAAATGACTATGGTGAATTTATCAGATGTGACACATACTTGTGTGTGGGGTGTGCCCAATGAGTAGGATTCCTCTAATGTCGCATCAATTGTGGGGCTAGGCACTGATGCATCCATGGGCGTAGAGGGTCTACTACTTGGACGTAGAAACTACAAAACAACATACAATAAAATGTTGATATAAATGCACATAATAAAAAAAATATATATAACGATGAAGAACATAGAGAGGTTTAAGATACTAACCTCATCCATGAAGCTATGTTGTCCACTGGGCTCTATAGGCCCATACCATGTCTTCCCACAACTTGAGAATTTGTGAGGTTCACATGGACGACTATTGTGTCCATGTGCTCTCTCCTCATCGTACTTTGTTGTGCATGTTGAAGCTCAAACCCCTCTATCAATGTCACTAGAAGGCAGATCCTGCCGAGATAGTGCATCAAAGCTATTGTGTTGCACTAGGCTATGAGTCAATGTTGAAATGGCTAGTTGTACCTATTACAATCTCTCTATAACAAGAGGATGTTGGGTAGGGGGGTCAAGCCTTCAGCTGGGGGGACAAGGACCTAACATGTGATCGTGCCTAGCATGCTCTTAGTCCCGTGAAGACCCTCGACCCACCCCCTGGAAGTCACCCATGTCAAAGTAGTTGACATGCTTACCAAAAATAAACTCAACCCTTAATTTTCTCAGAAAATATAGGGGCACCTCCCTGTTATTGCAAGGAGGTTTATCAAATACCATATACAACCTATCCATCCAGTTTTGACTAATATAGGGATGGATGAAATAGTCAATGGAGATACGTTTCTTGGTCACTGATAGTTCTTGTCCATTTCTAGGATCCCTAAAAATATTCAATATGTGTTGTTTTGAAATGCCCAAGTATTTGACTTGGTTTATGTCCAAACCAATGCTATACTACTCCTACATTATTTCCCTATAATAAAAAATAGAGGTTAATTTCCCTTGGGAACTTGCAATGGACTTCACACTGACTTCCAAAGAAGTGGCCAAGAAGAATCTACTAGGATATCTAGTGTTCCTTAATTGTTCCTCAAGTGTTCTTAATATAACCAACCCCTCATCAATTTGAGTGTTTATATTAGGTGGTTGTGGTGGGTTGGGGTTTTTCTCTCCTTGGTTTTCTTCTGAGCAGTTTACATTGTCTCTGGGTTCCATTTATTTATATAGGCTGCAATTTAATAAGCCATGGCATGTAAATTATGTTGGTTTTTTAATTGAAATATAAAACATAAAATTTCTTTAATTTGGATTCTTGGGAGAAAAATAAGAGAAATCAAACATACCTAGCTTGATTGGGACACAATGGCAAGATCTTCACCTTGTTGCTTCTCTCGATCTCCTCTCTATGTTCTCAATTAGGGTAAAAACATGAGCGCGATTTGTGAAAATGAGCATAAAGCACACTCATGGCCCTTTAAAAAATGTTTAGCAGAGGAATGTACATGTGTTCATGTCATTAAAGCTATGTGGCAAGCTGAGTGGAGGTCCGGGAACTTCCAAACCTATAGGGTTAGGAATGCGTGCACGTTCCTAAGAACGTGCACGCATTCCTGCGAGTGTGTGTTCTTGCTGACCCCCTTGCCACATTTTCGTCAACCAACTTTGTGCACACACACTGAAGCCTCCAACTAGATTTAAGGGTGGTTTAGAAGCTAACACGAAATTAAGCATCAACAAAGTTCTAAAGGAAGAGGAATGAGAGTTAGAGGAATAAAAAATATTGGTAGAGGATAGTTAAGCGAGAACAATTGAAAAACCAACACAAGCAACACTAAACATAATACAAGATAAAGATGTAATGCCATTGGAGGATAAGGTTTTCATATATTTAGAGATGGATGATTCAATGGAATTCGCTTCAAGTGTGGATCACATGGGCATGGATCATTGAAATTCCCAGATAACTCAAGTGAATGAAGGAGAAGGGAAGAAAGAAAACATGTTATGCATGTATAGGGTGAAACAAATGAGAATGTTGTTTATGTGCAACAAGAACATGGAGAAAATGTCATGTTTAGACTTAGAGTGTCATAAAAACCCAAGTGACATAAAAAGAAGAAGCTTGAGCATTGAAAGGTTGTCTTTAAGACAAAATGTAATATTTTTGGTAAGTGTTGTATTTTGATTGTAAATGGAGATATAATTGAAAATCCAATTTCCACATAAGTCATTCAAAAGTTGAAGTTGAAATGTACACCTCATCTAAATGTGTATAAAATGTCCTAGTTGTATTACGAACATCATGACTTGATGGTGTTTTAGCAATGTTCGGTCAATTCTCATATTAGAGACTACCATGATGAAGTAAGGGTGTTGTATTGTTGATGGATGCATGCCATGTGTTGTTGGGTAGGCCATGGTAATATGATATGAATGTTGTTCATGATAAGAAGAGGAAAACCTTTTCACTTGAAAATGGTGGAAATAAGTTCTGGTTGCATCCCATGAAGGACGAGAGTGCAAAGAGTAGCAACAACATAGTGATGTTATATTTGGAAAAGTAATTTTTCAAAGAAATGAAGTGGGAAATGTTAATTTTCTCTTATGACAGGGGACAACATTGTGGCAGAGAGTGAGGTTCTAGTAGATGTAAAGGGATAGTTGAAAGAACTTGAAGAATTAATCATAGATGACATAACGAGAGGATTGGCACCTATAAGGAGTATTGTGCACTAAATTGGCTTGTCATGGGATCAAGTTTATTGAACAAAGGATCACATTGAATAGTGAAATTTGAGAGTGAAGAGTTGAACATGCATGCCTCTAAGAGTTGTTGGACAAAGGTTTAATATGAGAAAGATTGATTCCTTGTGTAATTCCCATAGTTTACACCAAATAAAGAAGGTGAGCGGAGAATGTGTATGGACTCATGAGCAATTAATAAAATCACCATAAAATATATATTTCCATTGCCAAGATTGGAAGACTTAATGATTTTCTTGAGAGGAGCATTCAACATTTTTCAAAAATTGATTTGAAGAGTGGGTATCCCCAAATCCAAATCAAAGAGGGTGATGCATGGATGATAACCTTCAATACAAAGGAAGACTTATACATGTGTCTTGTATGTTATTTGGATTGACAAGTGCACCAAGTATGTTCATGAGGTTGATGAATGAAGTGTTGAATCTATAAGTTTTGGAAGATTCATAATCGGTTGTGCATTTTGATTATATACTTGTGTTCAACATGAACACATAGGATCATTTATAACATTTGAAACAAGTTTGGAGCATGTAAGGAAAGAGAAGTGTCTAATAAAAATGAAGTTGTGTTTGTTTTTTAGGACGATTTGGTATTTATGGGATTTGTTATATATCAAGAAAGGTTGGATATGGATCTAGATAAGTAAGAGACATAGATAAGTTAGAGGCATAGTTGAGTGTCCAACTCTAAGAAGTGTGTTTAGGTGATAAGTTCCAATGGAATAGAAAGATTCTATAGGAAATTCATCATAAATGTTAGTGGAATTTGTGCACACTAATAGATAGTATGAAGAAGAGAACTTTCCAAAGGAGTGTTGCAACAAACAAATTTTTTGAATTGTTGAAGAAGAAGGTGACAAAGCAAACCATGTTGACACTATGAGATTTTAGTAAATTCTTTCAAGTTGCTTTTGATGTGAGTGTAATGGTCATAGGCATAGTATTGAGTTAGGAAGGTAAGATTATTTCTTTCTTTAGTGAGAAGTTAAATGATGCTAAAAAAATATTCAATTTATTATTAGAAATTTCTATGTTATCCTAGTGAAATCATTGAAGAAGTTGAGGTATTTTTTCTACCCAAAGAATTTTTTGGATATATTGATCATCAAGAATTACAATGCTTAAATAGTCAAGGAAAACTAAGTCAAAGGCACATGAAGTGGGTAGAATTTATGCAAAGTTACAATTTTGTGTGGAAGCGCCATAGGTTAGGAAGATTAAACTAGGTTATGGATGCCTTGAGAAGGAGAAGAACTACATTGTTGACTATTGTGAGTGTGGAAGCAGTTAGTATGGAGTAGAAGAAAGAGTTGTATGAGGATGATGTAGATTTTGCAACAACTTGGGAAGTGTGTAAGGAGACTTGAAGTGGTGATAGGATCACACTTGGAGTATTTTGCACAAGAATTATTTCTTTTCATAAATAAATAGTTATGCATCCCAAGGGGATTTGTGAGGGAGAAATCATAAGAGAATTGTAAAGCAATGGATTATGAAGACACTTTGGAATATACAAAAATACATCATTAGTATAAGAGAGATATTATTGGTCAATATTAACCAAATATATGAAGAAGTGGATTGAGTTTTTAGGATATGTCAGCATGGAAAAAGGAGAAGTAAGAATATGAAGTTGTAGACATTGTTATATGTACTTGTAACAAAATGGGAGATTTTAAGCATAGGATTTGTCCTTGGATTTGCAAAACATGACAACATAGTGATTCCATATTTGTTATTACATGGTATATTTTCTAAAATGACACATTTTATTCCTTGTAGGAAAATGTGTGATGCCACAAATGCAATAGTGTCATTCTTTAAAGGGATAGCAAGATTACATGGGTTGCTTCAAAGTATTACTTCTTATAGAGAATGCAATTTTTTGGTACATTTTTTGACGACATTACGGATGAAGTCATATACCAGATTGCTTGCAGTTTAGTTCAAAGTATTCTCCACAACTATATGGGAATATCGAGGCAGTGAACAAAATTTTGGGTAACTTGTTGAGATGATTGATTGGAGATAACCCTAAAATATGGGATACGGTCTTCATGAAAGTTGAATTTGCGTATAATAAACTCATGAATAGGGACCTATAGGAAATAGACTTTTCCAAATATTGTATGGGAGATTTCTATAGGAAGTAACATATTTGGTAAGTTTGCTAGAAGTATACTTGAAGAGTGCATACGAAAATACATTTGTAGAATTCATGAGGGATGTGCATGAATAGATAAAGTAGCAATTAAAATAGAGAAACTAGAGGTTTAAGGAAAAGGATGATGAGAAGAGATGGGGGAATAAGTTTGAGAAAAGAGATTTGGTGTTAGAAAAATTGAGAAAGGAGAGTTTTTTGAAAGGAACATACAAAACTAAAAGCTAAAAAGGATAGGCCCATGTAGAGTCTTGAGAAATATTTCTAATAATGCATGCAAGTTGAGATTTCTAGAAGGATTGGATATCCCATTGATGTTCCCTATTGCCATGTTTATATGAATACTTTAAGGTATAAGAGGTGAAAATGAAGTAGATCAAGTTGCAAACTGGAAAAATCAAATTCCACAAAAGAGAGAAGAAATTTTAGAAGTATTTGAAGAGCGAGTTATTGAGAATTAAGGAAGGAGAAGTACAAAGAGCACTTGGTTCGATGGAAGCAACGGAGTTATGAGGATACTACATGGATTTCAAAGATGAAATTTGGTCATTTTCAAGGGTCAACTATTGGATTCATGACATCCATCATGTGGCCTAGAAGCCCACATTTTAATTACCAAGGGGTTTTAATGGATGAACATTTCTGACTAAGTAAAATCCTAAACCAATCAAAATATTTTCAAATTTCAATTTGGTTTTCTCATGAATTTATGAATTTATTTTATCTTATTCTAGATGATTAGGGGATCCAAGATGCATGATTCAAGTTTGGTAGTTATGTTTTAGGTCTT
>ML812461.1:100559-140098 GCA_009831015.1 Picea engelmannii
CATATACCAATGAAACCACATCGATCCATCTTCATCATGTATCAATGACAACTCATTGATCCATCTTCATCTATGCATTCTCATCAAGGACAATACATATTATATTACATCAATCATCAATCAATCAATCATTTGGCATCAATGAATCACTTGACATCAATCAATCAAACCATTGGCATCAATGACAACATGATCCAATAGTTAGAGCTCGATCGTGTGGAAGCCATTGAATATAATGAGATATGAATGGTTGAAGTGATTATGGACGTTTAGCTGGGCCTAAGAGAAAGAAGGGGAAAATAATCATATGAAAGGGATGATTTTTGGATGATGTGAATATCTATTATCCGTAATCCACTTCAAAATAATTTGAATATTACAAGTTTTTCTCAATGAAATACCAAAGATTTCCTTGAAGCGTTGTGTGGTCTCTATTGGTATCAATGAGGACCCACGAATATCGACATCGTATGTCAAGGAAGATATAATTGTATCAAAGTATGTGGGGAGAGAAAGACACGATGGCTTCTACTTCTTCTAAGAGAGCTAACTAGATTTTTCAATGTTTCAATGACATTGTCTATGTCATTGTTTGCATCTCCACTTGGTGGTTAAAGGTTAAGGTTATGAATTTATTTAGCTCATGGTGGTGGGTTTGGGTTCTATTCATGGGTAGGCTCCATTACAATATAAATTATAGGATAAGATTGAATAAGAGTTAAACAATTTTTATTTCCTTTCTTAATTTGTAGAATTTAAGTAATGTAATCATAACAATTGACATATAAACCTACCTTAGATTCAAAGGAATGATGGAGAAGAAATTCTATCATTGTCAAAAACAATGATTGGTAGTGATGGAAGCCTCCCTCATCCACATCATGCTAATATGCACTACTCCACTGCCCTAGAATGTGCCACCTTCTGTTAAAAGGTGTGAATCATAGTTTAGAAATAATGAACAAGCCCCAACTTTTTTTTAATTCATAGACAAAGGAACACACACACTTAGGAACATGCATGCATTATTAATGTGTGCATGCTCCTAGAACATGCACATGTTCTTTTAAATTTGACTTGTTGACCTAGTTGGCAAGTTTGTGTGGTTGTTTAGATAGGTCCAAGGCTAATGTAAAAGAAACACATTCATGCTTTTAAGAATGTCGGCACACTTCTACATGAGCATCTTCCTCATCTGCCCATTGCCACTTTTTTCCCATCATCTTCATACAAGGGCCCTTTCACAAGGCTTACTTAAGTTGATGGTAACGCAAATGGTAATTAGTCTTATAATGTTATCAATTTGAAACATTACAAATAAAACTTTTAGATACATAGCCCATAACAATTCAAACATTATGATGTTATCTAAATAATATCACTGATAAATATGATTATAAAAAAAATGTAAGTTGATGGTAACACAAATGGTAATTAGTCTTATAATGTTATCAATTTGAAACATTACAAATAAAACTTTTAGATACATAGCCCATAACAATTCAAACATTATGATGTTATCTAAATGGTATCATTGATAAATATGATTATAAAAAAAATGGAAGGAGTTTACCTTATGAATTCATCTCTTTTATCTAGCACTCCACCATGGGAGTTTACGGAGTGGAGAAGACATTTTAATGACAAAGTAAGAGCTACAAAGGAATTTAGAGAAGAATCTTCTACAAAGGAATTTAAAGAAGAATCTTCATTGTGCATAATAAGGATTACAAAATATTTGTTAAACAATCAAAATTATGGAGATTCAATAAAACTTCTCTTATTCTAGAGTCTAGAGATAAAATATTAAACAAAGTAATTAATTTCTAAAATACTATGAACTAATATTTAAAAATATTAAAATAAACATATAATATTATTTAATATTCAGTGACACGCCCGGTGGGACTCGAACCCACAATCGCCTGATTAGAAGTCAGACGCCTTATCCATTAGGCCACGGGCGCAATACATTGTTTGAATTTGTTCAAATCTTTTAACTGTTATTTGTTATTGCAACTATTAAACAATTTTATACAATTCCTCCTTGGGGGGATTGATATACAACGGTATAGTAGTACATTTATCCGGCTCCTCCTATCCTTGTTTACATTCCATTTCCTTGATAAAAAAGGCAATCTATTCCAAAAAACAAAAGAGCAGGCAATCTGGGAAGGCCGTCACCTGACCACCTCTGCAATCAAACAAAGAGTGAACCTAAGCAGCATGCTGATGTTGAGAGAGAGAATGCATGCTGATGTTCATCTGCAGTGAAAATCTCTCTTTCACACAACACCATTCTTTCTTGATGCTCAGTGATCATCAAGACCAAGCACTTTTAGTTTACTTATATAGAATTGATAATCACATTTTCAAGTCTTGTAAAGTTTATTTTGAAAGCAAAAACCAAACAAGATTAAACGACAGAAAGATATAATACAGTAATCATACAAATAAATACAACAAATTTATTTGGTAAAACTGGAAATTTTTATTAAACAATGATAATCCAGTTTTTTTTATTGTTCAAGAGAAAATTACAACAAAACTCAAACTTACAACCATTTCTCATACTCATCCCACACCCTTCTATGGGGACTTACATAGATAATAGCATCTCTTAGTTGGTTGTCACTATTTCAAAGTATTTAAATCCAATTCCAATCTACCTTGGTTTTATACTTTGTTGAGGCGTAAGGATTAATACTGGCTACTATTGACTATTGAAACATTTCTATGTAGATCGCCTATAATTGATAAATGGAGCTCTATAATTGTGAATGAGACAATTTGAATGGATTACATGTTACTTTGAAGTCAATTCAATTTAAATTATAATCTCTATCGATATTTTCATAAGAAGTAATTCAAAATTGCAGTGGGATCAGAATTGCATGTAAACTAGTGGAGGATTTGAACTCTCGAACTCTCACCCAGGAAAATATCACTGGTTGTAATTATCTAGAAGATGATATTTTATGGTTGCCTTCTTATTAATTGAAAATAGATACTTCTTATGAAATAGTACTCGTCATTGTTGCCTTCTTATTAATTGAAAATAGATCCTTTTTATGAAATAGTATTCGTCATTGGTCTTTGAAAATTGTTATGATGAACAATTTTGTTTTGATTAACTTTATTTTTTCTTGAATTTGTTTGCAAGAGTTCCAATAATTCAATGCTCATTGTTTATATTTTTGGTCAATTTTGCACTTTTATATATGTATTTACTTCAAGATTTGATTATACTTGTCAATACTTACATTAGGTTGATATCAAATTTGTTAGGGTGATTATATTTTGTTGTTATTATATATTATGAAAAATGTATTAATCAGGAAATTACATCTTTCATCTAAAAAATTAAGTGTCATTGAATATCATGGAGAGATTCAAGTTCAAACACATAACGATTGAAATCTAACATTTAACATTTACTTTGTTGACAATATATTAGAGCATGTTTACAATGTGAATATTATTAACTCATTTGATCTTGACATATGTTCACAATTTTCACTTTCAACTTTTTCCCAAAATTAAATACAATAGGAATGTGAGCATTATAAACTCATTCCATCTCTACATATATTAGAAGCCTAGACTAATAGTATTTGTGAGTATGTATATAATGTTACTAGTGTGCAACCTAGGAATTGATCCACCAATAAGAGGCAAGTTTGTTACATGATGAGAAATGTTGTGTGAAAAGTAATAGAGGTAACGATTAGCACATGTTTTATATATATATATATATATATATTAATTTTCTAAGGAAAATTTAATTTAACCATAATTAAAAAAAAACTAAAAAACATATAAAACTATACATATTGTATAAAGTTAAAAAAAAATTATATATATATATATATATATATAATTTTATATGGAAAATTCAATTTAACTTAGTTAAAAAAAAAACTAAAAAAGAAATAAAACTATACATAAAACAAAAACTGAAAAAACTGTCTAAAATTGATCTAGTTTTTTATTATTTAGTATATGTATCTTATTATTTTTTATTATTATTAATGTATTATTATTCATTTAAAAATTTTATATAATTTTTATACATAAAAATATTTTTTTAAATATAAATAATATTATATTTTTTTATAAATTTTAAAAAAAATACATATACATGATAATCATCTACATTTAAATATCTTCTTTATAATTTATTAAAATAAAATTTTATTATATAATTTTTTTTAAACTAAGTTAATTCTCCATAAACAAGAGCCAAGAGTCATGTTGTACATATGTCCATTTGTTTTATTTTATTTACTATCGATCTTAGAGTTAGAAATAGTCACAGTGACATCACAACAATTGATATAAAATGATTGGCGGCTGTTTTGCTAAAATTAGAATATGACTTCATTGATAATATCGTATATGACATTATATCGATGAGGATAATGCAATTGACAATTATCTTCGAACGCTGGAATAGCTCAGTTGGTTAGAGCGTGTGGCTGTTAACCACAAGGTCGGAGGTTCAAGCCCTCCTTCTAGCGCCAAATTACAATTGATTAGTTTTTAAATCCGTTCTAGCGCTAAATTACATTCGATTCGTTTTTAAATCCTATGTTGAAGAATACTTCCAAATGAATGATCGTTTTGGACGGAAGTCATGTGATGATAACTTAATTGGTTTCGTTTTCTTGGACCTTATGGCTATGTTGGTAATTGTAGTGAGAGATTCCACTAACATAATTGTAGTGAGAGAATCTACTAAAATGATTAAAAATAAATAAATTTTTGTCTTAATTAGAAGGCTCCTCATTTACTAAAAATAAATGCAAAGGAAAGGATGTTGTACAAAACCATTTAGTGAACCACACTACTTTTGGCTAGTCTAAATTATACAGTCAACGTTATTAAATGTTTATTGTTCCACTAAAAAAGGTTTTATATATCAATTTGTGCTTTTTCTAAATCTGGTTTGAGAAGCATACATTTTCTATTTTGCATAATCAATAGTTTATGGGTATGGGTAATTATGAAGTTGTACATAATAATTTGGCATTTTATATCCATGAAGTGAAGTGGTTATGCTTTTGTAATGTAAGATTAATTTGATTTGGGAAGGATGAGATTCAATTTAGAAACACTTACATTTTATATCCATGAAGTGAAGTGGTTATGCTTTTGTAATGTAAGATTAATTTGATTTGGGAAGGATGAGATTCAATTTAGAAACACTTACAGATCATTTTTTTTCAAGAAAAAATGTCAAAGTAATTTTATTATATATAACAAAATTATAATTACATGAAAAATAATGGGGGTATGTGGTTTTCTTTTTTCGTAGGCCTGAGCCTATGCTTTTTTCTTCTTATCAATCAATAGCTTGTGGTTGGAGGTGGTTTAGCGAATTTTCTCCAGTGATCAGGCATGCCTGTGGTTTTCTTATTGGTAAATATTGCGATCTATGATGATGAGGTGGATTATTCTCTGGACCCTTCTGAATTGTTGGTCTGGGAGCAACCAGTTGTCAGCTCCCCCCCCCCTTTTTCCCTTGGATTCATGTATGTCGGAGGTGGATTAGTCTAGGGTTTCTCCTCAGGTTTCTCATCGTCCCCATGTCTCTAAAGTTGTTGTTGAGGGATCTGTTTTTTATTCGGTGTTCGAGCCTCTGCCTTCTAGGGATTCTTCCCTAGGTTGTGTTCACTCCCAACTCTCGATTCTTTCTTCTCAACTACACTTTGGTTCCGTTGGGGCTTGCTCGTTCCCGAGGGTTCTTCCTTTATCATATTCACAGGCACCCTTGTCTTTATTTCCTTGGGCTCAGGTTTCTTGGACCTTTCTAGATCCCTCCTTGCCAAGCTCCCTTTTGGAAGGACTACCAGTACTGGTTCAAAGGTCCAAGGGCTTTCAAGGTCTGGATCAGACTGCTCAGGTTCAAAGCTCCGGTGGTTTTCAGGTATTGGACTCAGACTTTCTTGCTTCTTGTCTTTATTCTAAAATAGGGTCAAGCTCGCCCACATATCAAGGTTCGTTTCCGCACTCAGAAGGTTTTATTGCTCCAAAATCCCCCCGCTCGAATCTAAATGGTTGGGATGGTGTCTTTGAGGGGATCTCGGGGGCTACGACTCCCTTGATTCATCAATCTCTTGTGGCAAATGTCTCTAGTTAAAAGCATCGAAAGGGAAATAAATGTGTGGCGGCTTCTGGAGAGGTTACAAATCTCGTTTTAGGGGAAGATCTATCCATAGATGAAGTTGTTGAAATGGCAGAAAAAATGATTGTGGGGAAATCTTATGGATTACATTTCAGTGAGAAAACTCTAAAGGAATGGACGATTTCCTCTTGGGGAACAGTTTTTAACCTTGCTCCGAAGATCAATGATCTCTCGAGGGGGTGGTTTATGATTAAATTTGTGGAGGTCGCTCAAGCTAACTTGGTCCTTCAGAAGGGTTGGTCTATTGACTCTTCTCTGGTTCTCTTAAAGAAGTGGGATCCTACATTCGATGCCTCAAGTGAATGACTAGACTCTATTCCTATCTGGGTGTGATTTCCCAGTCTCTCGCCCCATCTATGGTCAATAAAATGCTTCCAGGATACTGACAATGTGTTGAGACATTTCTTGGATGCAAATATATTATTTTTCAAGTCCGGGGAGATGTCGATGGCCTGTATTCTTGTCTCCCTAAATCTTCGAGAGGGATTGATGAAAGAATTAAATATTACAGACAGGGGTCAATATCGGGTCCAGATTCTGGATTATGAAGGTGTGCCTTTCCGCTGTCATCATTGTAATGAGCATGATCACATTGCCAAAGACTATTCCTTTCCTTTTCGCGGCCATTTTGAAAACCCCACTCTTATTGGGGCTAGGAAGCGTCAAAGTTCGTAGGCCATTGTGGGTCTCAACACACTCTTCTCTTCTTTGGGTACCTCCAACTCAACAGGTCATGCTTCTTTGGATTCTCCATAGGAATCGAATGGGAGGGCTCCAACTGCTTCGTCGGAGGCTTAATCTCTGGCACTGCACTTGGTTTCTGCGTCGGCTCCTTCCACAACTTTGGGATCTAACCCTCTCCATCCTTTTGGCTCTCTAATGGGTATGCGTCTTTCTATTCCCCTTCCTGTTAATGGTTTGAATCATGATGTTAATTTTCTCAATTTTGATTGTGCTCCCTCTCTCCCAGATCTCTCCTTCCCTATGGCTCAATGGATTGCTCCCCCTCTTCCCTCATTCTCCTTTTCTCCCATCGCCTCTTGCTCCCTCCTCTCTGTGTCCCTTCCCGAATATCCATCCTCATAGTCCTCTATTGGGACTTATGCCGATGACTCTGAGGATAGGGCCATTCACTTTCAGCGTCAGAATTGATCAGTCTTGGCTTCCCCGGTGGGTGGCTCTAGGCTTGGCGCTAACTCGGACTTTTATATCTCAAAGAAGGGACACAATCGTCTCTCCCATATCTCAAAGGCTCAAAATCGATCTCTTCTCAACATTATCTCAGGTAGGAAATGATCAATTCTTAGGGCACTTAGAGCAGTGATTTCCCCCATCGACGTTCTCCCATGATCTTTCTCTCCTTTAATTGCAAGGGTCTGGTGAGCCCCGAGAAGAAATCCTCCTTTAAGCGGTTGGTATCTCTTTACCAGCCCGGTGTTATTATTCTTCAAGAAACGATGGCATATGCAATGATGGTGACTAAATTTTTAGAATCAATTCCCCATTGTTAGCAGTTTACAGGCATTGATGCAAATGGTCGATTGGGGATTGGGGGGTTTAGCGATTGGGTGGCACTCCCATCATGTTAATATTTTAAATTCGTGGGCCTTAGCTTCGTGCATTAGTGTGGAAATTTTGGTGGAAGGGATGGAATTTGAATTCAAGATTCTTAATGTGTATGGTCCTTATGTTGAAAGGGGCCCTTTTTGGGACTCTCTTCTCAATCTCGATTTGCTCAAAGTTGATAACCTAATTCTAGAAGGGGACCTAAATTTCTCTCTGGGGGAAGCTGAAGTTTGGGGTCTGAATTCCTTCCTTGACCTTCAATATAAGCATTTCAATTATCTTTTGTCAGCAAATGGTCTCCTGGATATTGCTATGTGGAAGCTTCTCCCTACTTGGAGGAATATGAGGTCATGGGATGCCCATGTGGAAAAACAATTAGATTGTTTCCTAGTCTCTAATAAGTTGATGTAGCTTCCTCTTCAATTTTGTCAATGGGTCGGTTGTGGGGGTGAATCACACCACTCGTCGGTTTGTCTGGAAATCGAAGGGGGGCCAAAAAAGTTGGCATCCCCATTCAAATTCAATGCAACCTGGTTATCAGATGAGTCTTTTCTGAACCTGGTTAAGGAAAATTGGGTCGGATATGATGTTGGAAATGGTCAATCTGTTGCAGTACAATTTGCAACAAATCTAAATAGAATCAACCAATTGTTGATCTCTTGGGCCCATGAGAAGAGGAAAAATGATGAGCAATATCTTAGACTAATTTAAGCTCATCTTGAACAAATCCACCAATTGGTAGATGCTTCTTTTTCTTTGACATCCTCCAGGGATGAGCTAAAGGCTCTGGAGGCTCGTAAGAGACAATTGCTCGTTGATCAGGAGGATGCTTATAGGTTGAAGAGCATGGTTATTTGGCTTGACAAAGGGGATGAGAATACAAAATTCTTTAAAGCTTATGAAAAAGGCCAGAAAGATTCAAATACCATATGGAAACTAAAGGATCAGGAGGGCCATGAAGTTTCCATTTTCGAGGGTCTCGACCATATGGGAAAAAATCACTTCCAATCCCTTTTCAAGGCCGAGCCGAGAGTTAATATTGTTGATATTGTTCGTTTAGTGTTATTCTTCCCCATATTTTTGGACGAGGATGGAAATAGAGATTCATTTTCTGAAGTAACAGAAGTTGAGCTACAAGAAACCATTCACAGTTTCTAGAAAGATAAGAGCCCGAGGTTGGATGAGTGGTCGGTTGAATTCTATTTGGGTTTCTATGAGCTTATTGGTGTTGACCTCCTGAAAGTTGTAGAGGAGTACAGAATAAATGGGATAATTTTATCCAGGTGGATATCAATGGCTACCCACCTATTCCAACTGGCTCAAAACAGTTTGTTGGCAACTTACTATTTTTAGCAGTTTTTTGGTTCCTAAACTTTCGGGACCATTTTGAGGGCCTAAACGATGCTTTTTCGTGATCGTGCATATCAATAATAGTTAAAGTCTTTGATTGAGCCCCTAAAATGAAGCTCCTCATCGATACATTTCCAACAAGATATTGTGCGCCCAAAACGAAGATCGTATGCCAAAGTAACGCCCCTAGGAAGTTGATACACCAAACTACCCAAAATAAGGTCCACAAAACTATTGGCTTTTCATCTTCCAGGGTTAGGGTTTTGGATTTTCTTTATGTTAAAAATGTCTTTGGAGCCTCATTGTAACAATCATCTTCTTTTGAATGTGAGTAGCGGTCACATCTCTTCTCAGAGATAAGCTGCCACCATTCTAGCGAGTCTTTCACTATGTATTTCCACAGTTTTGTACATATCGCTCATTAATAGAAATTGTGTATTATTGTATTTATGTGCCTCTTTTTATATATCTGATATATTTTTGTTATATTATTGTCTCTCTTGCAATATCTTTGTATATTTCCATGTTATATCTCTCCTCTCATTTTGTGTCAAAAATAATCCGGATCAATGGTATCAAAGAAGGTTACTCTTGATCGTTTTTCAGTGCATGTCCTCGACGAGGTTCGAGTATAGCAAGTTGGGTCTCAAGCTTGTCTCTCTTGAGGAAAATCGCTCTCACATGCCCAAGAAACCCTCCATGGTGGAAGAAAATAAAAAAATCTGAGAAAATGATTCTATTAATCTATTGCTTGAGCAAGCTCTCACGCGACAGAGGGACGAAATGATGGAGAAATTTTCCCACATCCTTCAATGCCTGTCAATAAAAATAGGCACGTATTCATCAAGAGGCCACTTTGGAGGCACTTCACCTTTCAAGGTAAAATTTAATTTTGATATTCCTGTGTTTGAAGGACAAATAAATGTGGATGCCCTAGAAAAATGGTTAAATCTACTAGAAGGTTATTTCATTGTTCACAATTTCTTCGTTAGGGAAAATATCACTCTGAGCGAAATTTTCTTCTAAAATACCATGGGGATCTACACAAATACATCCAAAATGAAATGGATTTTCTAGACATCTTATCACTAGGTGTTGCTTATCGATATGCTACCAAAATCAAGCATAAATTTAGGCAACGAAACAAATGACAGTTCGGGTTTGCAAATCTGCAACAACCAAAGTATGATAAAGACGACCCTAACGAACATACTCCCAAAAACTAGTCCAAGCCACATGAAAATAAGGGTAACAAAAAGATGAAGAAGGACACTGGAAAGTGGTGGGATTTCCACAAAATTCCCTGGCACAACACTGATGAATGTTGCTCAAAACAATCATTAGTGTATGAGATCAAAGAAAAGGATATAAACCCCGATTTAGAATCCAATTCAGAAAATAATGGGAGAAGACAGATCATCGACGCAGACCCCGCTGCTATTTTCGCAACTGCAACAATTCAACTAGAAGAACTAGCAGATCGTGAAGAGGGGGGGGGGGCGCCTCTTTCATTCACAGATGAGAGTGAAGGGGACCCTGTTTCATTTTATTGTTGATAACATAAGCTATCAGAACCTCATCTTAGTAGAGGTCTTCAAATAGTTGGGATTGTCAAAAACACTACACCCGTAGCCATACAACATCAAGTGGCTTCACCAGGGACGAGATCTTCATGTCAACCAACAATGTTGATTGGCATACGACATCCAACCCTTCAAATATGAGGTACTATATGATGTTTCCCCACTATATGTTTGTGATGTTCTTTTGGGCCAACCATTTATGTGGAAGGACCATGTTATTTATGAGTCTCAACTCCATAGTGTCATTGTTACTCTAGGGGGTTATCTCTAAAGGATACCAGAGGTAGTTCCAACTACTGTCCCACCTAAACAGTGCCTCAAGGTAGTATCTCATACTACAAAATTCATCTTCTTCACATTTTTTTCAAAAGATGAATAGAAGGACATTGCAACCACTGCAACCTCAGTCCAAGCACCTTCTGTCCAGCAGAAGAAGGTCGACAATATTGAAGCAAAGCATAGGGATTCCTTCAGCACACAGTCATCTCATGTAGCCAGAATGGTTAAAAAGGTCCATCCCTTCCAGCCACAGGTTTGTGACAACATTCAACAAGCTAAGAAGTGCAACTTCTCTAGCAAGGCAAGAAACTCATCAAGATGCAGATTCAACAAATGATTTCCCCTCTCCCCCGGGAACTCAACGCAATGGATACCATTGCTTCTTAAGGAAGGAGGATTGATCCTCGTCGATATCTTTCCAATGAAGATATCATGCACCCCAAATGGAGATCGTATGCCAAAGTTATGCCCCGGGGAAGTTGATACACCAAACTACCCAAAACAAGGTCCACACAACTGTTGGATTTTCATCTTCTGGGGTTAGGGTTTTAGATTTTCTTTATGTTAAAAAGGCCTTTGGAGCCTCATTGTAACAATAATCTTCTTGCGAATGTGAGTATCCATCACATCTCTTCTCATAAATAAGTTTCCACCATTCTAGCGAGTCTTTCACTCTGTATTTCTACAGTTTTGTACATTTCGCTCGTTAATAGAAATTGTGTATTATTGTATATATGTGTCTCTTGTTATATATCTAATATATCTGTATTATATTATTGGCTCTCTTGCAATATATATGTATATTTCGGTGTTATATTTCTGCTCTCATTTCGTGCCGAAAATAATCTAGATCAAAATTCATGCCCCTTTCAACTCAACCTTTATTATGCTCATTCCAAAATATGATGATCCTCAATCTTTTGACGAGTTCAGGACTATTTCTCTATGTAACTGCATATATAAAATTGTGGTAAAAATAATTGCTTGGCGGTTAAAACCATTTTTATCATACTCCATTTCTAAAGAACAATTTGTCTTTTTGGAAGGTCACCGGATTCATGAAGTTATAGGGGTGGCCCAAGAGGGTCTTCACAGCCTTAAATCCCCCATATCCCAAGGCACAATTCCAAAGATCTATCTATCAAAATAATATGACAATTTCAAATGGTCCTTCATTCGATTTCTGCTCACTCATTGGGGGTTTGAGGTCCCTTTCAGCAAATGGGTGATGGACTGCATATCATCAGTGTCTTTTTCAATTCTTATTAATGGTGTAGCCTCACCCTTCTTCTCTTTGGAAAGGGGTATTAGACAAGGTTTTCCTCTCTCACCCCTTATTTTCCTGTTGGTGGTAGAGGGCTTAAGCAAAGCCATTGGGTCAATTTTCCAATATGGGGAATTTCATGGCATCTAGATCGCTTGGGGCCTTCAAATCACTCATCTTCTCTTTGTCGATGATGTGATTATTTTCTACAGTGGTCGGCCTAAAGATGAAGATAATTTTGTTGAAATCCTCGGTCTCTTTCGTTATGCCATAGGAATGATAATTAATCCTAAAAAATATACCCTTAACTTCACTGGTTTGGAGGCTGAAGGTATTGAAGATTATCAGGCTCTCTTTCCTTTTCCGACTTAGGATTTCTCTGAAGGCATTAAATATTTGGGCTTCCATTTAAATCCCATATGCTATCTAAAATATGATTGGAGATGAATTCTATCCAAACTAGAAAAGAGGCTAAAAGTATGTAGTTTTAGGTGGCTTTCTAGGGATGGAAGATTAACCCTATCAAAATTGATGTTGGAATCCATCCATGTTTATTGGATATATCTTGCTTGGATTCCAAAGGGAATATTAGAAAAGGCCAGGTGCATATTCTTTAGATTCATTTTGTCAGGGTCTCAATAACAATATTCTACGCCATGGTCAAAATGGGAGCATCTTGCTTGGCCAAAAGCCTTGGGTGGATGGGGTTTAATTTTTTTCTTTCTAAAGATTTGGCTGCTAAATTATGTTGGTGTCTCCTATCGACTGACAACCTATGGACCACTGTGGTGAATCACAAATACATCCTTCTGAATACTCTGGAAGAATGGATTCAGAGACCAACCAAGTCTCATTCAAATTGCTCTATTATTTGGAAAGTTGTGGTTTCTTCCTTCCTAGTGGCGGGGAATGGTTTTTCCTGGAGAGTTGGTAGAGGTAACTAGGTTCGTATTGGGGCTGATCCCTGGACAGGAAGTGGAATTTCACATATTATGCTAGACGATATTTTAGCTCAGCTTCGTCATCAGGGTATTTTATTTCTTCATCAAGCCTCATATTCAATAACAAATTCCCTCTGGCATCAAGGGTGGATGAGCTCTGCCTCAATGGTACTAGAATACAATCTTTCCATTCTTTGGGATAATTGTATCTCTACTCTTAGGGTTGTTCATATCAGGCTTACTGAAAGAGAGGATGAATCGATATGGAAAAAGGCTCCACATGGGGTTTACACACCCAAACTGGGTTATATTTCTCTTAATGTAGCACTTCTTCATAGGGAACCATGTTGATGGTGGAGCGGGTTATGGAAGATAAAATTCCCTCAGAAGGAAAAAAATTTCATGTGGTATTCTATAAATAATAAGGTCCCTACCTGTGATAACATGTGGACGAGGAAGTAAGATGGGTCGGTTTGGTGCCCCTAATGTAAAGAAGACAACATATCTATTTTTCATCTTCTTATATCCTGCCCTTTTACTCTAAGAGTTTGGAAAGAAGCCTCGTCCCTTCTAAATTTAGCATGTGTTTGGGAGGGCCCTTCTTTGGAACATGCTTGGAAGGACTGGCTTCAGGTGCCAATCCAAAAGAAAATTAAATATTTACCTTTGATTGTCTGTTGGGGCATCAGGCTGGCTCGTAAATCTACATTTTCAAGGATAAACCCACTCTTCCATATCTCATTACTTTGAAAGGCCTCTCGATTTTATCTCATTTTACTTAGGAAAAATACATCCTTGCTATTCGTGTTTACCAGCATGAATCAATTGATAAATCTCAGCCCTGGGATTTTTTCGATGGTGCTTCTCAGAACGATAATCAATCATGTTGGGGTGGCGTAGTGTTGTATCTCTCTGATAACCATTTCTTCAAAATCAAAATGGGCCTAGATCAAGGGACCAATAATTATGTTGAGCTTATGGCCTTAAAGTTGCTTCTTCAATTCTTCGGGGAGAAGGGGGTTCATTCCATTCAAAATTTTGGAGATTCTATGAATGACATCAATTGGACTAGTAAAGTAAAAATTTGTCATAATATTATTTTGATGCCTATTTTGGAGGAGATCTTCAGGTTTATGGCTACTTTTAATTTTTTTGTTCTAAAACATGAATACATGATTCAAAACTTTGTAGCAGATGCTCTTTCAAAAGCAGGTATGTAGCTCTTTTTTGGTCAATGGCATGTCTTTGAATCTATCAAGGATGAGTTTTTTTAGTACTATCATCACCCTTTTATCAATGGTCCTGCGCTCACTCAGTAATTAATGGATCGTGGCATCAACATCCTTCTTTCTTCTATCTTCTGTATATTTTTTTTATTATTTGTTGATATCTCCTGGACTCTCACATAGATGACTCTACCATTAGCGTTTATATTTCCAACTTTTTCTTCAGCTTTGATGGACCTTCCTTTGGACTGATCGGGACTATACATGTTATGTTGTTGTTCTCTTTTTTAACAGAATGCTCTTTTATTAGACTTAGTTTTATCATATGCCATTTTTTTCCCCTGGCTTCATTCTCTCTCTCAATTGATGTGCTCCCAAAGCACCGACATAATGTATTGTGTCTCTTTGGATGAATAAAATTACATTTTTTTTCGTGGAAAAAAATATAACAAAATTACAAAAGTAGATGTTATTAAGAATTGCAGAAGACATTTTTTACCAGGCTATACAGGAATGAAACTATTAGTTTCTTGCTTTATACAAAAAGTTATTGTGCATATTTTAAAAAAGGTTTGCTTTTATCCATAATCAACCATTTACAATACAAAAAAAAAACTTTCTTCAGCCTAGCCATGGATGGGTACATCAAAAAGCTGTATACAATCCTGAAGAAATACACTTGAAAACCATTTTTACATGAACTTAAAACCAAGGTTCATGAAAATACTCTATGGTATGAGCTTGGAGGTTTTTTGAGATTTTCCAGATTTCCTTTTTCCACTGCCAGTCCAATTTTTGACAATCGATCGGCTTATTTGTTCCTTTGCCTGTAGACATGCTCAAAAGTAACGTGAGAGAAAATTGTAATCTTTCTCTTCATATCTTCAAATAAATTTTGTAAAGTGAAGACTCCTTTCATCCATTGAATGACCAACAAAAAATCCTCATAGATTTGAAGGTGTGAAATTCCTTTTTCCTAGGCTAAACATAGAACAAGCTTGAGGGCCAATAATTCATCTACATTGCTTATTTCATTGCTTATGCCAACCAAAAAGGAGATTTTGTGATCATCCAATAGGTGTAGAATACCTCCATATCCTCCTATAGTAGGGTTTCCTTGAGAAAACCCATCAAAGTAAGCCCAAGAAATTTCCTTATTTATAGTTTCATTGGAGGTGTGAAAGGGTGTATGGGAGGTTGATTGCTCAGGGAAAGAGGAGAGAAATAATCTTATTGACATTGTGACATAAATAAATTTTTTTGTAGGCATTGAAACCATAAGCATTTTATTTTTTATACTTTTATCAGTTTTGATCTTTTAAATTTTTTCCAAATAACTTTGATTCCTCCACAATATCTAAGATGTTTTTGTTAATGGTGTGCCACACATCATGTAAGAAGTCTATTGGGAATGGATCAAGGCTTGGGGCCTTGTTCTTTTACATAAATAATACCACTAATTTTGGTTCATATTCTAGGACATGAATCAAGTACATCTTATTGTCTTCTTCATAGATGGATTAGGAATTAAAGAGATGATTGAATCTCACTCTTCTTTAATGGTGGATTTGGGCTTAGAAAACAACTTCTTGCAACCTCCATGTTTCACTCTTTTTTCTCTTGAATTACAATGTCGTATGCCTTTTCTATTCTAGGATTACTTAAATTACTAGCATAGATCCATTTTGACTATGGATTTATCAAACACTTAGAGGGATCAAATTTATTGAGGTGTGAACTTTTTGATCATTTATCTGTAAAACCTAGAACTCACAACTTATAGAAATATGGATATGTAAAAATACAATTTGAGATGTAAATTGTTTTATCATTTAAGATGGATTTAGGCTAGTTGTAGTCTCATTCAACTCAATATAATTTAAAATCCACAACTTCTACATATATGGATATGTAAAATTACAACTTTGTTTGTTGTTAAGATGTTTATATTTGCATTGTAACAATATTTCTATGTCATATATATAATATATTTATTTATGTGTAGTATGATATCTCTTCTTCTCTCTCTCTCTCTCTCTCTCTCTCTCTCTCTCTCTCTCTCTCTCTATTTAGCGGTTTTCTATATCTTTATATAATTTTTTTTATAAAGAACATCTTATTTTATTCTTCATAGATGGATTAAGAATTAGATAAAAAAAATCTAATTTTTATAAAAAACATCTTATTTTCTTCTTCAAAGATGGATTAGGAATTAAATAGAGGATTGAATCTCACTCTTTTTAAATGGTGGATTTGGGCTCAGAAAACAACTTCTTGCAACCTCCCTATTTCATTGTTTTTCTCTTCAATTACAATTCCATATGTTTTAACTATTCTAAGGATTATTTCAATTACTAACATAGATTTTGACTATGGATTTATCAAACACTTGGAGGGATCAAATTTCTTGTGTGAATTTTTTGATCATTTTTCTGTAAAACCTATAAATCACAACTTATGGAAATACAAATATGTAAAAACACAATTTGAGATGCTAATATTTCTATCATTTATGATGGATTTGGGCTAGTTGTAGTCTCATTCAAATCAATTATAATTTAGAATTAACAACTTTTGTATATATGGATATGTAAAAATACAACTGTGATTGTTGTTAATATGTTTATATTTTCATTGTAACAATATTTATATGTCATATATGTAAGGTCTTCAGCTAGAATGACACAGAGACCCTCACCCAAGTCCTCAAGGAGAAAAAACTTGGAGTTGCTCCATCACCCAAGAGTCGCACTAGTTGGGAAAGTGGGTGCCTTGTGCATGTGAATGCGCCAAGGTACTTTCCCAAGCACAAGGAGACACATGGAGTGGAAGTGACCAAGAGATGGGGAACACCAAATAAATTGGGGCGTGTTAGCATGAGGAGTGCACCAAGGTTGGGGAGTGTTGATCTCAAGGCACACGATGGTTGATGGACCCAAAGGTTCATTTGGCTGCACCAGATTCGCGAAGGGGAACATAAATTCATTTGGGCATGATGGTTCACAAAGGGGCATGACACACCCAAAGGATGCGTCGGTTCGTATTGATGAACTTTGGAGTCCATATAAGAGAACAAGGGTGCAAAACCAAGGAAGACAGATTTGCACAATAAGGAGAGAAAGATCATTTTTGTGATTTTAAGGCAGAATTGGATGAAGAGAGGCGATCTCCCTCGAGGAGCCAAGTCGTTCCACATGGGAGGACTTGTGTTTCCTTGAGGTGATTTTTTGGATAGAGATGGGGTGACCTTATTTTGGGTTGAGTTTGGGGAAGTCTTGTTGTAGGTATAAGTGAGGCATGCTGTGAGACAAAACCACGGGTTTGTGTGAATTCTTGCAGCAGAGAAGAGATGGTGAGTATGTGGTGGACACATGTTTGGGGTGCTCCATAGGAGTTGCAAAATTTGTTATGATAGACGAGTCTTGGTGTGACGAATCTATGTATGAGTGTCTTGGAAAGGTGAGGTGAGTTGTGTGACTCTTCCTAAGTTGTAAAACGAGTCAATAATTCTCATATTGTAACTATTTCACAATAATAAGACTTGGCTGGGTGTTAGACACGGTTTTTGCTACCTACACTATATATGTGTGTTTATTTTTTGTTTCAAAATTGTTCTCTTCATTTCATAGATGCATGCTTAAATGAGTAAGTGTTAAGATGGTTAACACATTGTATAAGTATACAAGAATTGCACTACAGTAGGAGTGTGACTTGCAATGTCGCATGTCCTCAAGAGGTGCATGATCACAATATTCGGGGAAACACACTATGGGGATGTGAAAATATATACAATACATCTATTTATGTGTATGATATCTCTTTTTCTATCTCTCTATTTATCAGTTTTATATATCTTTGCATAACCATATATATATATATATATGGGTGTCTACAAGAATTTGATGGACGAAAAAGTGGCAATGGGGTGAGAATGAGTGCACTCATGTGTTCTTGATTTGACATGATTGACATGATCCCTTAAACTTCCATGAATGATGCCAAGTAAATTTTAGGTGGGCATCAGCAAGATCATGCACACGTTCCTAAGAATGTGCATGTGCTCTAGGAATGTGTTCACGTTCCTATAAGGTGATTTTATAGAATGCTTGTGGATGGTCTATTACACCGATAGACTACGACGTTCATGTATTTTTTAGTGTTATTGAGTACATTTGGGAGAAGAAACTAACGAGATCTTGACAAATCACTTCCCTCACTCTACTGACTTAATCGTCAACTAATTCCAGGTATGCACTTTCATAGAATTTCATTTTTTTTAATTTCATAATTTGTTTAAATAATTAAAAAATAAACCTAAATTTAATTTCCTCTTATTAAATTGCATCAAACTTAATTAATATGGAGACTGGAGAAAATCCAAACCCAAAATCACCATAGGAAGGCACACCAAACCCCAATCCACAATTGACAAACATAAACATGGAAATTGATGCAGGGTTGGGGTCTCTTAGAACCCTTTCACAAGACTTACGAAATACCAGAGAGCCCTCACGATTATCACTAACCAATTCCCTAGAAAACATTGTATCTTCCATTGTAAATGCCCAAGGCCAATTAACTAATATTTCTGATTATAGGGCTAGAATGCATGAATATTATGGGACAAAGCTAGATAAAAACCAAGTTAGAGACCTAAACATTTAAAAACAACAATTAGTGACATTTCTTATCGACCTAAGAACCCGAGTACAACTACCAGTCACAAAGAGACACATTTGTATAGACTGTCGCACCTACCAACTTGCTTTAAACAAAGTTTATGTTAGGTCTCCATGTCAACTAATTTGACATCGGTGACATCCAAGGGGTGAGTTGTGGGTTTGTATATGATAGAGAAAATGCTAGGCATTACCCATTTATAGGTCCTCGTCCTTCTAGGAAAAGGCCTACCCCCCCTTCCCAACATCCTCTCATCACAGAAAACATCATCTAGACACAAACATCCATATCCACTTTGATTTCTATCCTGGTGCAACAAAACACTTTTATAAAATTATCCCACCAAGAGATACCTACAAGTGATGTTGGGGTAGGGACTGGGCCTTCAATCCCCATAGTAATACCATCAACATTGGAAAATGCATCAATACTAATTTCCACTACTTATGCAGTAATAATAGTAGCATCCCACTAGTTCGATGTATCACAAACTCATGTATGGTAGGCTGAGCACCACCATGCATTCCTACCAAAAAATTCAACACTTTGTCTAAAATATTGTGTACTAGTGTATTCAACGTGACCTTTGATAAATTCACCATAGTGCTTTGCTTATTCTCTAGCAATCTCATTGATCTTCTACTATTCTACTACACCTGTAATATAGTTGTTTTTCTTCTACATGTTGTTTATGAGAAATCAAATATAATGTTGTTGTGTTTCTACAGGTTGTAGTATCATACAACAATGAACCATTTCCACCTAGGATGGATAGATAACCCCCTTCCCAGGTATCATGTGTCGAGTTAACTCTTGTTTAAATGTGAACATTTTTATATTGTTTTGGTTGAATTTCACTTTTTTGTTCTAATAAAAATAGTATAAATGTGTATCTAAGTTGGTTCATCGACTAATAGGTCACCCATACCACCACCATCCCATTCATCACTATTGATGTTCCCATCATCATTTTCCCCCAGCTACATGGCAAGTCTGATCCTTGGCCACCCTTCCCTAACTCTTGGGATACCACTTTTCTCCCTAAGGGTTCTTTCATACCTCATACAACCCCTGTGGATTTATCGCCACCGACCCCCGCCCCCCACATTTTCAATTCCATCCATCCATAGTGGTTTCACCTACACACCACCCACCAATCATCCTTGTTGCAACCTAAACCATTTTCATGCAGACCCCCTACCTCTGCCTCGGTAGGGTCTGCTGACCTCTCGGTCAAGGATCATTCTTCAATCTATCGAGTTGAAGCAACTCTTCGATTCCCTGCTGGAATATTATGAACAAATACACATGACCTTTTATGAAACTCACCTTGCGTGAACAAGCACCAAGCGTGAGCCTCACCTCCACAAGACCACGGGGTGTGACTGCTTGCCTACACCAAAGGCGTGTCGTGATTTCTCCTGTCAAGACTTTGCGAGTGAGGCAACCCTGACTCTCCGACTCCCAAACTCCAAAAAGAGATTAACGTTCCTTAGATCTTCCCTTGGCCTCTGTCCATGTGACCATTCACCATGAACTGGGGCCCAACTCTCAAGTGTGTCAGGATTTCATGTATCGGGAATTCTCGATGCGATTCACCTCCATTCTCCTGAATCCCGAAATGTCGATATTTCAGAGCTCCCAATCCGACGGTCCTAATTCCCCCGACGATCTGACAACTTAGATCTCGTTGGAGTTTCGTGTATCGTGAGGTCGAAATACTTTTCACCTGTGTTCTCCCGATCCCCGAAATGCCGAAATCTGCTCTGCGGAAGATCAACAGTCCATGCTCCTTCTTCGATCTGACGGCTCAGATATAATCACGAGTTCGGGCCAGGAAAGTTCTTAACCTCTTCCCTTTGATTTCTCTCATGTGCGAGTCAGCGAAATACTAAAATCTCGCTACGTGTCCCTCTCGATGGACGGATAGGATCGTTTCAACTCCCAGCTCCTCGAACTTCCGATCCTCCGACGTGTATGGATCTTTGTCACCTGTCACCCCAGATCTAACGGTCCAAGATGATTTTACGAGTTCTCCTTTTGCGAGTTGGCTCCTCTTCTCCTTGCAAATATCCTGATGTTTGATTCCACGAACACCCTGGATCTGCTGCCATGCGTCCTCTTTCAGATCGACAGTTGTCGTTCACTTCGGATGTTCGGGCTTCGACGATTTCAGATCTCAACCTCCTCCTTCACGATTCTCCTGGAGTTCACGATCTCGCACCACGCGTCCTTCTCTGGGTTCGACGGTCCAGATTTCCTCTAGTGCTTCAGGCTTCAGGAGTTTCAAGTCCTATGCACTCGTTCCTCCCAGAGTGCCTTTTCCCAAAATGTGTGGATTTATGCCATGCGTCCTTCCCAACGATGAATGAACCCAATGATTTCAGTACTTCATGACTTCGCAAAGTCCGCTTCCCTAGCTGCCTTCAAATGGCTAAGGTGTGTGCACCTTACCTCTAGATCAACGGTTGTTGATCCACGTGTGCAGATCCCACAATCTAGATTTGATCTCCTCCGGTTCTCTGCTAAGTCTTTGCACGTAGATCAAACGGTCCAGATATCCTCTCCTGCAACTGATCCTATGACTACAAAATATCTTCCTCCTGAGCTTTGGATTTCTTCCCTGACTTGGAATCTTTCAAATGTTCGAAGGTCTCGGCCTTCGATCCTTCTACGAACCCTGGTGAATTTGGGCCTCGCTGCACTTTATCTCCTAATCTTGGTCAATGGAGCTTGACCTCGTCCCTGCACACACTTGCACTCTCAGTGCAGATTCACGTTATTCCTCCTAAGCTTTTGGACGTGAAATAAGTCCACTCTTGCCCACTCCTTGTGATATCTCTTCTGATCTTTCAACTATCTCAGTCTCTAAGGGAATCAACCCTCCTGCATCTTTCAACACTTCGTCTGAGTGTTGGCCTGGTGCACTCCTTGCAAAGGTATTCCTCTAGAGTATTCAACAACTCTATCCCTTGCTCTCCTTGAAAGGATGTAAGTGCCCTCCTGGCATCTTCTACTCAAGCATGCCTTGCTGAGTCTACAGAGTATTCAATAACCATGTAAGTTTCTTCTCCTTGACACTTCCCTTATCTCCGAACTCGAAATATAGTTCTTCTAGTGCACCCCTTCCACTCGCTCAACACCCTCCTAGCAGAGCTTCACATAATCCTCAGTAATTCTATCTCTCTCCCCTGTGCCTTCATTTGCACAATCTTACCTCCAAGGTGTTCAACAACCTTGAGGATTCTTCCTTGAGTCTATGATTCCTCTGGTGTGCCCTCCTGGAACGAATTTTCCTGAATTCCACAGAACTCAGGTGTGCACTCTTTGCACTGGCTTATAGAGTCCTCAATACTCTGTCATGCAACCCCTTTCATGAAGCCACAAAGAACCCAGACTGAAAATCAAAGAAAACTCCTAAATAGATGAGAAAATCTATCTACCCCTACAGATTGCATCTAACATACATCTACAACATATGCACATAAAATAATAAAAGACATTCATTCATAAACACATAAACACATAAATATTCTTATGTAGGAAACCTGTTCTTTGCATTAATATGAATGCCAAATTACAATGTGTACAAAAGCTTAGACTACAACAGAGTTTTGTCTCTACTCTCTTCTCTCTAATCTTTCTTCTGCCTCCTTTAATAAATATAGATACAAATATATTTTTACAAAAGGGGGCTCCTCGAGATCTTCCCTCCAAGCTACCTTCTCTCATTTATTTACAATGAATTACAATGGATGTCTAGTCCAAAACGGATCTAGATCTTATCAGCCTCTCAACCATTAAGGCGACTCTATCTTTAGCCTGCTCAAAGGCATCGATGTGGTTCTTCCAACCTTACAAAAATTTAATTACATATTGAGTTTTGAAAATGAGAGGGTTGGCGCATCTCCCTCCCTTGAATACGTACTTGATGTTCTATCTAGCTGGCATGTTGTTGGGTTGGAGTGATGCTTTTGAATCATACTCCACTGCTGTGAAAAAATCATGAGCTCCTGCTCATGAGCTTCCCAGATCTGTTGAAATCCACCTAGATCCCAAACTGTTCTTTGGATATGTCCATCTGCTCCACTGCTTTTCTATTGTTGTTCCTACTTCTTCCCTGTTTCTATGGCATGCGTCCTTCTGCTCATCTTTTCCTCACTGGCAGTTATTATTGTTGACCTCAACATCAATCTTCTTATCTCTTCTATCTCTCTGTCTAGCTGCTTTAGTGATTGGCTCTCTTTATGCTTCCTGTTGTGTTGTAGCTCCTCTTTATCAATGGGTGGATCATCTTGGTTCCCCTTGCGGTTTTCTTTTCCTCCTGTGGCCTTGGCTTGCCACCCTGTTGCAGACTCCAATTCTGCAGTCTCATCACTGAGCTTCTTCTCAACTTCTTACTCTCCTAACATATTAGCTTATGTGATCTCTTCTTGTGCTGGTTCAATTCCAGCTTCCTCCAGCTGCCCTTCAGACTAGAATTCTATTTCATCCTTTGTTCCAGGCTTCAGTGCTATAGGCATCATCTGTTGAGCTTCCTGGTTGAAAAATCTAAGCACTTCCGCTGAATGCTCCTCCCCTACGATCTGCATGATTGTTTGTTGGCAACCATCTTCTAGGTCTGGATGGTTCAACCAATCCTCCATCATCTCCAACTCATTTTCCCATGGAGTGAGCATACTAACTGCATGATCTTCTTCTGCTGGGGCATAAATCAATATCTACTCCTTCTCCTCCTCTTTGACAGTCTCTTATGGCTGTCCTTTTGTTGTTGCATTTGCAACACAGGTTCTGGCCTCAACTGAGCTATGTGGCAGGAATACCTCAATTCCTCCAATGATCAGAATGCATCTCTGACCCTCCTCCATCATCTCTCCTTGTTGATTCGAACTCACCTCTAAGTTCATCTCTTCTCCCTTTCCCACTTGACAGTTTGAAATTTCTTCACTACTCACCAGGTAGTTTCCAAGACCCTTCTCTGATATCTTCTACTCATCATCACTGAGACTCTTCCCAACTTCTGGCTCAAAAATATGAACCATCTCCTCTTCACCTCTGAGGCTTTCAACATACCTTAGCCACATATTTAAAAACCTTTGTTGTCCTTTGGGAAATAATGTCTGAACATGCCACTTCACCTTCTTCTTCATGGGCCACTCATATACCCAATGCGTTTTTGCATCCTACTGCATTTTAAATGCAACCTTCTCCATTTGTTCTCTCATCTCAGCGAGCTCTTGGTCCACCTCAGCCTTTCTTTTCTGCTGGCATTATTTGCCTTGACCACTCCTTTGGCCTTCAATGGCCATCCTCCTCTCTGGTTTCAGCCCACCTGACTGTCAAATGTCTGATGCCTTCATGCAAACAGATTTCCATGTACAGAGAATCAACACCCTATCTTCCTCTTCTCTTTTTCCTGAAATCTACAGAAAAAATTCTCACTTTGATACCACATTGATGCAGACCACCTACCTCTGCCTCAGCAGGGTCCACTGACCTCCCGGTCAAGGATTGTTCTTCAATTTATCGAGTTGAAGCATCTCTTTGATGACCTGTTGGAATCTTACAAACAAATCCACAAGTCCTTTTATGAAACTTGTCTTGCGTGAACAAGCACCAAGCACAAGCCTCACCTCCACATGACCATGGGCTGTGAACGCTTGCCTACACCATAGGCGCGTCACGATTTCATGTGTCGGGACTTTGCGAGTGAGCCAACCCTAACTCCCCGACTCCCAAACTCTAAAAAGAGCTTAACGTTCCTTAGCTCTTCCCTTGGCCTCTGTCCATGTGACCATTCACCATGACCCGGGGGCCAACTCTCAAGTGTGTTGGGATTTCGCGTATCGAGAATTCCTGATGCGATTCATCTCCATTCTCCCGACTCCCGAAATGTCGATATTTCGGAGCACCCAATCAAATGGTCCTTATACCCCCCATGATATGACGACTCAGATCTCGTCGATGTTTCACGTATCGCGAGGTCAAAAGACCTTTCACCTCTGTTCTCTCGATCTCTAAAATGATGAAATCTGCTTTGCGGCAGATCAACGGCCCATGCTCCTTCTTCGATTTGATGACTCAAATCTAATCGTGAGTTTAGGCCTCATGAGTTCTTAACCTCTGCCCTTTGAATTCTCTCCTGTGTGATTCAGTGAAATGTTGAACTCTCGCCACGTGTCCCTCTCGATGGACGACTAGGATCGTTTCGGCTCCCAGCTCCTTGAACTTCTGATCCTCCGATGTGTATGGATCTTCGTCACCTGTCACCTCGGATCTAACGGTCCAGGATGATTTTGTGAGTTCGCCTTTTGCGAGTTTTCTCCTCTTCTCCTTGCAAATATCCTGATGTCTGATTCCACGAACACCCCGGGTCTTCTGCCACGCATCCTCTTTCACATCTACGGTTGTTGTTCACTTCAGTTGTTCAGTCTTTGGTGATCTCTGATCTCAACCTCATCCTTTTTTATTCTCTCAGATTTCACGATCTCGCGCCACACGTCCTTCTCTGGGCCCGACGGTCCAGATTTACTACGGTACTTCGGGCTTCAGGAGTTTCATATGCACTCGTTCCTCCGGGAGTGCTTTCCCAAATTGTGTGGATTTCTTCCATGCATCCTTCCCGACGATGAATGGCCCCAATGATTTCGGGACTTTGCGACTTAGCATAGTCTGCTTCCCTGGCTTCCTTCAAATGGATAATGTACGTGCACCTTACCTCTAGATCAACGGTTGTTGATTCACGCGTGAAGATCCCATGGTCTAGATCTGATCTCCTTCGACGCTCTTCTAATTGTCTGGACATAGATCATATGGTCTAGATATCCTCTCCTGCAACTAATCCTACGGCTGCAGAAGCTACTCCTCCTGAGCTTTGGATTTCTTCCCTGACTTGGAAGATTTCAAATGTTTGAAGGTCTCAACCTTCGATCCTTCTGCGAACCCTAGTGACTTCGGGTCTTGCTACGCTTTATCTCCCCAGATTTGTCAATGGAGCTTGACCTCGACCCTACACACACTTGCACTCTGCATGTGGCTTCACGTTATTCCTCCTGAGCTTTTGGACTTGAAATAATTCCACTCTTGCACACTCCTTGTGCTATGTCTTCTAAGATTTCAGCTGGCTTAGTCTCTAAGGGACTCAACCCTCTTGTGTCTTTCAACACTTCGTCTGAGTGTTTTCCTGGTGCACTCCTTTCATAGGTCTTCCTCTAGAGTATTCAATAACTATGTCCCTTTCTCTCCTTGAAAGGATGTAAGTGCCCTCCTAGCAACTTCTTCTCAATCATGCCTTGTTGAGTCTACAGAGTATTCAGTAACCCTATAAGTGTCTTCTCCTTGACACTTTCCTTATCTCTGAACTCAAAATAGATTTCTTCTCATGCACCCCTTGCACTTTCTCAATTCCCTCCTGGTAGAGCTTCACAGAATCCTTAGTAATTTTGTCCCTCCCCCCTATGCCTTCCTTTGCATAATCTTACCTCTAGGGTGTTCAAAAACCTTGAGGCTTCTCCCTTGAGTCTATGATTCCTCTGGTGCACCCTCCTGGCACGTATTTTCCTGAATTCCATAGAACTTAGATGTGCACTCTTTGGACTGGCTTACAAAGTCCTCAGTACTCTGTCATGCAACCCCTTGCATGAAGCCACAAAGAACCGAAACTGAAAATCAAAGAAAACTCCTAAATAGATGAGAAAATATATCTACCCCTACAGATGGAATCTAACATACATATACAACATATGAACATAAAATCATAAAATACATTCATTCATAAATGCATAAACACATAAAGATTCTTATGCAGGAAAACTGCTCTTTGCATTAATATGAATGCCAAATTACAATGTGTACAAAATCTCGGACGACAACAAAGTCTCAACTCTCCTCTCTTTTCTCTAATCTTGCTTCTTCCTCCCTTAATGAATCTAGATACAAATATCTTTTTACAAAAGGGGTCTCCTCGATCTCTTCCCTCCAAGATACCTACTCTCATTTATTTACAATGAATTACATTCAATGGTTGTCTAGTCTGAAACGGATCTAGATCTTATCAGCCTGTCAACCATTAAGGAGACTCTATCTTCAGCCTGCTCAAAGGCATTGGTGTGGCTCTTCCAACCTTACAAACATTTAATTACATTTTTAATTTTGAAAATGAGAGGGTTGGCCCCTCTCCCTCCCTTGATTGTGTGATTGATGTGTTGTCTAGTTGGTGCGTTGCTGGGTTGGAGCGATGCTCCTGCATCATACTCCACTGCTGCGAAAAATTCATGAGCTCCTGCTCATGACCTTCCCAGCTCTATTGAAATCCACCTGGATCCCAAACTATTCTTTGGATATTTCCATTTTCTCCATTGCTTTGTTGCTTCTATTGTTGCATCTTCCCTACTGCTATGTTAGGCTTCCATCTGCTCAACTTTTCCTCACTGGTAGTTTTTGTTGTTGACCTCAACATCAGCCTTCGTATCACTTCTATCTCTCTGTCCAACTGCTCCAATGGTTGGCTCTCTTCATGCTTCTTGTTCTGTTGCAACTCCTCTTTATCAATGGGTGGATCATATTGGTCCCCATTGCGGTTTTCTTTTCCTCCTGTGGCCTTGGCTTGCCACCCTCCTGCAGACTCCAATTCTGCAGTCTCATCATTAAGTTGCTTCTCAACTTCTTCATCTCCCAACAAATTAGTTTCTACTAGTTCTTCTTGTGTTGGTTCATTTCCATCTTCCTCCATCTGCCCTTCAAACGTGAATTCTATTTCATCCTTTCTTGCGGAATTCAGTGCTGCAGGAATCATCTTTTCATCTTCCTGGTTGAAAAATCTGAGAACTTCCACTGAATGCTCCTCCCCTATGATCTACATGACTGTTTTTTGGCAGCCATCTTCTAGTTCTGGATGGTTCAACCAATCCTCTATCATATCCAACTCCTTCTCCCATGGAGTGAGAGTATTAACTATATGCTCTTCTTCTGTTGGGGAAGACATTAGTATCTGCTCCTTTTCCTCCTCTTTGACAGTCTCTGTTGGATGTCCTTTTGATGTTGCATCTGCAACACAATTTCTGGCCTCAACTGATCTATGTGGCAGGAATACATCAATTCCTCTAATGATCAGAATGCGTCTCTTACCCTCCTCCATCAGCTCTACTTGCTGATTTGAACTCACCTCTAAGTTCATCTCTTCTCCCTTTCCCACATGACAATTTGAACTTTCTTCATTGCTCACCAGGCAGTTTCTAAGACCCTTCTTCGATCTCTTCTTCTCATCGTCACTAAGATTCTTCCCAACTTCTGGCTCACAAATATGAACCATATCCTCTTCACCTCTGAGGCTTTCAACATACCTCAGCCACATCTTTAACAACCTTTGTTGTCCTCTGGGAAACAATTTTTGAATGGGCCACTTCACCTTCTTCTTCATGAGCCACTCATATAACCAATGCATTTTTCCATCCTACTACATTTTAAATGCAAGATTATCCATTTGTTCTCTCATATCAGCGAGCTCTTGGTCCACCTCAGCCTTTCTTTTCTGTTGGCATTCTTTTCCTTGACCACTCCTTTGGCCTTCAATAGCCATCCTCCTCTCTAGTTTCAGCCCATCTGACTGTCAAATGTCTGTTGCCTTCATGCAAACAAATTTCCACGTACAGAGCATCGACACCCTATCTTCCTCTTCTCTTCCGCCTGAAATCTACAGACGAAAATTCTCACATTGATGCAGACCACCTACCTCTGCCTCAACAGGGTCCGCTGACCTCTCAGTCAAGGATCGTTCTTCAATCTATCGAGCTGAAGAATCTCTTCGATTCCCTGCTGGAATTTTACGAACAAATACAGAGGTCCTTTTATGAAACTCGCCCTGCGCGAACAAGCACCAAGCACGAGCCTTACTTCCACACAACCACGAGCTGTGACTGCTTGCCTATACAAAAGGCCCATTGCAATTTCGCGTGTTGGGAATTTTCTAGTGAGCCAACCCTGACTCCCCAACTTCTGAACTCTGAAAAGAGCTTAATGTTGCTTATATATTCCATTGGCCTCCATCCATGTGACCATTCAACATGACCCGGGGCCCAACTCTCAAGTGTGTCAGGATTTCATGTATCAGGAATTCCCGATGTGATTTACCTCCATTCTCCCGACTCTCGAAATGTCGATATTTCGGAGCTCCCAATCCGACGGTCCTAATTCCCCCCACGATATGAAGACTCAAGTCTTGTCGGGGTTTCGCGTATCATGAGGTCGAAATACCTTTCACATCTGTTCTCCCGATCCTCGAAATTTTGAAATCTATTATGTGACAGATCAATGGTCCACGCTCCTTATTCGATATGACAGCTCAGATCTAATCGTAATTTTGGGCCTCACGAGTTCTTAACCTATTCCCTTTGACTTCTCTCCTATGCGAGTTAGCAAAATGTTGAACTCTCGCCATGTGTCCCTCTCGATGGACGACTCGGATTGTTTCGGCTCCCAGCTCCTCAAACTTTTGATCCTCCAACGTGTATGGATCTTCATCACCTGTCACCTCGGATCTAACGGTCCAAGACGATTTCGTGAGTTTTATCCTCTTCTCCTTGAAAATATCCCGATGTCTAATTCCACGAACACCTCGGATATGCTGCCATGCGTCCTCTTTCATATCTATGACTATCGTTCGCTTCGGTTGTTCGGGCTTCAACGATCTCAGATATCAACCTCCTCCTTCGCGATTCTCCCAGAGTGATTTCTCCCGGAGTTCACGATCTCGCGCCACACATCCTTCTCTCGGTCCAACTGTCCATATTTCCTTCAGTGCTTCAGGCTTCAAGAGTTTCAACTCATGTTCACTCGTTCCTCCCAGAGTGCTTTTTCCCGAAATGTGTGGATTTCTGCCACGCGTCCTTCCTAACGATGAATGACCCGAATGATTTCAAGACTTCACGACTTTGCAAAGTCCGCTTCCCTAGATGCCTTCGAATGGCTAAGGTGTGTGCACCTTACCTATAGATCAATGGTTGTTGATCCATGTGTGTAGATCCCATGGTCTGGATCTGATCTCCTCCAACGCTCCACTAATAGTCTAGAAGTAGATCGGACGATCCAGATCTCCCCTCCTGCAACTGATCCTATGACTATAGAAGCTCCTCCTCTTGAGCTTTGGATTTCTTCCCTAACTTGGAAGATTTCAAATGTTCGAAGGTCTCAACCTTCGATCCTTCTGCGAACCGTGGTGAATTTGGGTCTCGTTGCGCTTTATCTCCCGAGCTTTGGATTCCTTCCCTAACTTGGAAGATTTCAAATGTTCGAAGGTCTTAGCCTTCGATCCTTCTGCGAAACCTGGTGACTTTGGGTCTCGTTGCACTTTATCTCCTTAGCTTTGTCAATGGAGCTTGACCTCAACCCTACACACACTTGCACTCTGTGTGCGGCTTCATGCTATTACTCCTGAACTTTTGGACTTGAAATAAGTCCACTCTTGCACATTGTTTTATCTCTTCTGAGCTTTCAGCTGGATCAGTCTCTAAGGGACTCATCCCTCCTGCGTCTTTCAACACTTCATCTAAGTGTTGGCCTGGTGCACTCCTTGCACAGGTCTTCCTCCATAGTATTCAACAACTCTGTCCCTTTCTCTCCTTGAAAGGATGTAAGATCCCTCCTCGTAACTTCTTCTCAAGCATGCCTTGATGATTATACAGAGTATTCAGTAACCCTGTAAGTGTCTTCTCCTTAATACTTCCCTTGTCTCTGAACTCGAAATAGAGTTCTTCTCATGCACCCCTTGCACTCGTTCAATTCCCTCCTGGTAGAGCTTCACAGAATCCGTAGTAATTCTGTCTCTCTCCCCTATGCCTTCCTTTGCACAATCTTACCTCCAAGGTGTTCAACAACCTTGAGTCTTATCCCTTGAGTCTATGATTCATCTGGTGTGCCCTCCTAGCACATCTTTTCCTGAATTCCACAGAACTCAGATGTGCACTCTTTGCACTGGCTTACAGAGTCCTCAGTACTCTGTCATGCAACCCCTTGCATGAAGCCACAAATAACCCAGACTAAAAATCAAAGAAAACTCCTGAATAGATGAGAAAATATATTTACCCCTGAAGATGGAATCAAACATAAATCTACAACATATGCACATAAAAGAATAAAAGACATTCATTCATAAATGCATAAACACATAAAGATTCTTATGCAGGAAAACTGCTCTTTTCATTAATATGAATGCCAAATTACAATGTGCACAAAATCTCGGAATGCAACAGAGTCTCTCCTCTCCTCTCTTCTCTCCAATCTTTCTTCTGCCTCCCTTAATGAATCTAGATACAAATATCTTTTTACAAAAGGGGGCTCCTCGAGCTCTTCCCTCCAAGCTACCTACTCTCATTTATTTACAATGAATTACATTCAATGGTTGTCTAGTCCGAAACGGATCTAGATCTTATTAGCCTGTCAACCATTAAGTCGACTCTATATTCAGCCCGCTCAAATACATCGACGTGTCTCTTCTAGCCTTACAAACATTTAATTACATTTTGAATTTTGAAAACGAGAGGGATGGCACCTCTCCCTCCCTTGAATGTGTGCTTGATGTGTTGTCTAGCTGGCACACCGTTGGGTTGGAGCGATGCTCCTGCATCACATTTCATTCATTGTGGCTACACCACTTCACTCTCATGCATTCCCCCATCCATCATCCTATGTGGATACCATAGTCAATGTGACAATACATATTTCCTTAGAGAAACTTGTACAACCCAGTGCTCCACCTACTAACAACTTTGTCGTTTCCTGAGTTATTCATGGTGAGGTCATTCGTTGATGAATTTTTTATGTATCATGAATGGAATTTATTTTAGGTATTTTTGTTTAAATTTCATGCTTTGATTCTTCTAATTTCTACAGGGTGGCATAAATGAGAGATTAGGTTCATGGAGGAGGGAAACACCCTCATTAATAATGGTATCATCTGCGATGAGTTTTATTAGAAATTACAATTTTGTAATTATGTTAATTAATTATGGAAACAAACTTATAAGAATGTTGTTTCTTTGTCCAATCTCCATAAAAACAAACCACACCTAGCTGCAAAATGAATCGAGATCTTGCTTTGAGTAAGAGGAGAAAGATCGACTTTTAGGATGCACCTGATAGTGGCGAGGGTGACAGTGGTCAATGAATGTCATTTTGTATCTCGGGAACCATATGTCATTCTTCCATGTTTGGGAACTTGTTTTCATTTGTATCTAGATAACCATATGCTATTCTTCCATGTTTGGAAACTTGTTTCCATTTTGTAAAAAATGTATAGTTGAGTCGATTTTGAATACACACACACGCACACATTTCATGGCACATGTTCTATGAATTGAAATGCTTCTTTATTTGATGTTAATAAATGATTATGACGATGATGATGATTATTTACCCCTATACATATTAAAAGTGCAAACACAATAAGTATCATCTCATCTAATTAATATCATCACATTAATCAATTGTCCATTGGGCTACTCTACTTGGACACAAGACATTAGTTGATAGATGTTAAACTATTTACGTTAAAAATCATTTTGTATCTTGTTGCAATTTCCATCTTGTATGTGTAACATTGAACGTTAGCTAATTCATCTGACACGAAGACACATGACATATAAATAAAAGTGTCTAATAGGAGACACAGTGACCCCGAAAACATGACACAATATATATATATATATATATATATATATATATATATATTACAAATTACACATACACAAATTAAATATAGACTTAAAGATTCAAATTTTGTTAGAAACTAGAACATTTACATGATACAAATTCAATCATACAACCAAGTATTACTTACTAGTACTACATCAATGATGATCAAATGAAAAACACAAAATAAATTAGAACCATAAGTTGCATTTTTCTCATTAAGTCATCAGAATCAAAATGTATTACATATATATTGAGTCACTGATACTATAGGTGGGAATGCCAATGGAAAATACAAAATAGGGTAGATACTGGAACAAAATATGGAAGAATAGTATAACTCATGAGTAGTACTCAATGTCATAATCATCAAAATCAGCATCACTGCCACTTCTCTCTCCTCCATCCTACTCCTCCTCTATATCCAATCCAATCTATGCATATGCTAGTGTGGGGGATGACCCCTCAAGAATCTGTCCATGTCTATGCTTGATTGTTCAACTTCCTCAAGTTGCAATGTTTCAACATCCTCCAATGTTATATTGTGTTGGTATGAGCACTTTTCATGCTCGCCATGCATGCTTCTCATCGTACTCTTGCTAACATTGATCACCACCCTTTGTTTTCTTGTCCTCTAACTATTATACACTTTTCACCTCTATGCCTAAATTGTGTGCTCACCATTTTATTGTGCCCATGATTATGCACGCGCACTTCTATCTACGAAACATATATTTTATTGTGCTTCTATTGTCTCCCTTAACTCTATTGCAACCTTCTTGTGTTTTTCTCTCGTGTTGTAGGCTCATTATACTTAGTATTATCTTGGACACTTGATTTCTCATTATTCCTTCCACTATTTTGAAGGGCACTTGATTTATGATTTGATTCAATCAATTACTTATTTAAAGGATAAGGATTTGAATTAGGCCTTGGTTGGCATGTCACTTTTCTTCAACCAATGGAGATAGTGCCAAATTTTAACTCCTTTTAATCGATAAGTTTCCTCAATTTTGAGAAAATGTTTATCCTTAGTTATTTGGCCTACAATTTATCGTTGAAGGGATTAAATTGCATAATCCTTGAAACTTGTTCTAGCTCCTTAGTGGAAACCTTATTATTCCTTTGTATAATGGTCACTATCTATATACCATAGCCATGGAGGAAAGTAGTTACACACCAAATGGCATCTTTCCACCACAATATCCACCCTTTGTATCCTCTAGGTCAAGACATCAAATTCCAAATCATCTTGATCATCGAATAAATCTTTTTTTAGGCAACAAAATCGTAGGGGAGGGGTGCCCCTAGTTGCAATTTGGTTTTAGGAGTCCAACATTGATCTAGGAGGATCTAGGAATGCTCACAGAGGTCCAAGATGATCTAGAATGTTCATAGAGGTCCAGAAGGGATAAAAAAATGCTCAAAATTTGATTGTCTCAAATTCTCTTGGAAATAATGACATCGTGTATATCTCATTGCAATATTTCCAATGACGTAAAAATCATCTCAAACAGAGTCTGTACGCAAAAGTTATGGCTGATCAAAGTTCAGGTCAACCATGGAAAAAGTCCACCTTGAAGAGACATGTGGAAATCTCAGAGAGAGACATGTGGTGGGCTGATAAGTTCAAAAGTGCCAGCTCTAGATGTTGGCAAGTGGCAACTCCAGATGTTGGCAAGTGGCAGCTCCAGATGTTGACAAATGACATCCAGGGATTGACAAGTGGCAGGTGACATGGATCTATATGGCACAGGTGGACCAATAATGTATGGACATGTGGCAATGATAAGCCAATGAGAGGTTTCCACGTGGAAACCTACCATTGGATATTTATAGATAAGGTTGTTTAAAATTTTGTTGGATCCTCAGAGGATCAAACTTGGGTCTCCCACACCACAACCAACAAACCTTACCAATCCACCATTCATTCGAGACTTAACCATACATGCGACGATTATTATTTAAGTATTTTTTATTGAATAGTTGGAGGAAAAAGGGTTGAGGGCCTAGCGCTTGACCCTTTTTATATGCATATATGTTATGACCATTCCATATTCCTCGAAGGGGGGTGAACTATATGCCAAGAATATATGGCATATACTATATATTAAAACAACCATACCATAATATATGGCATGGTTGATAGGATTCGATCCCACGACTTGCCATATATTATACTACCATTTTAACGATTGCACCCAATGCACCATTTGTTATGGAAAGCCAACAACCATATATTTAAGTTGAAAATGCACCTGTCTGGGAATAAAGGAGGGTCGGTGGGGGTTGATCCCCGACCTCCCCTATATAACTAGTGCTCTACACCAATGTACCACACACCCATTCTTTGTGCTAAAAGATCTATTCATTTCCCTTTGAAGTGAAGTTTGTAGTCTTTTTGGGAGATATAGGGTATTTGTATTCATCAGAATCAGTTTTCTGATATGGAGCTGATGGTGACAATCGTATCACTCATTTGTAAGCCATAACTCTGCAAATTTGGGATTTGTGAGGTGTAATAGAGCCATTAGGCACTTGCAAGAGAAATATATGTGGAAAATTTGACATTAAGAGGCGGTGCCAAATTTGACATTTGTAATTGCAATTAAGTAATGGTGGAAAAGGTCATTGTAAAATCACAAGCATTTGAGCATTAATAAAGAGGTCTCCTAATTGGAATCGAACCTGGAGACGTAGCCCACATTGGGTGAACTCGGTTAACAACTAATGTGTTATGTGATTCTTATTATTGCTTTTCATATTGTTTCTGCATTTTCTTATGTCATATGGATTATGCAAGTTATGATCATCAATTAAAGTTTTTGGTTAAGTAAGATAAACCACTTTCATGCTATAAGCATTGTCAAATAAAGGAATCTTGGAATAATAAAGTGGTATTGAACTTAGTGATATTTTCAGATCAAGTGTTGCATGGGTTCTATCCATTTTTATATCAAACAAAACCAATAGTTCATCCATCTGAGCCCCAAGTAGAATTTTGTGGTGAGCTACAATTTATCTTTTGAAACCATTCGAGGACACATGCAACATTTGGTTTGGGGGCATAAACTTTTTCTTAACTTGTTGGGATGATTGGTTGGAGAGAAACCTAAAATATGGGATATGGTCTTTGTGTAATTTGAATTTGTGAATATGGACCTTTAAGAAATACACTTTTCCATGCAGTTTATGGGAGATTAACAAAGAAAGTAACACACTTGGTAAGTTTTTTAAAAGTAGACTTGAAGAGTGCATACGTAAAGACATTTGTAGAGTTCAGGAGGGATGTGCATGAATAGATAAAGTAGTAATTGTGATAGAGAAACTAGAAGTTTAAGGAAAAGGATGATGAGAAGAGAAGGGAAAATACGTTTGAGGAAGGATATTTGGTGTTATCACATTTGAGAAAGGAGAGGATTTTGAAAGGAACATACAAAAGTAAAAACTAAAAAGGATAGGGCCATGCATAGTCTTGAAAAATATTTATAATAATATATGCAAGTTGAAATTGATAGAAGGATTGGATATCCCATCAATATTCCATATTGTTAAATTTGTATGAATACCTTAAGGGATAAGAGGTGAAAATGAAGTAGAGCAAGTTGCATGATAAAAAAATTAGATTCCATAGGAGAGAATAAATTGTAGAGGTGTTGGAAGAACAAGTTGTTGAGAATTGAGGAAGGAGAAGTACAAAGAGCACTTAGTTTGATGGAAGCGATAGATTTACAAGGATACTACATGGAATTTAAAAATGGAATTTGGTCATTTTCAAGGGTCAACTATTGGATTATTGACATCCATCATGTGACCTAGAAGGCCACATTTTAATTACCAAGGGGGATTGATGCATTGACATTTCTGACAAAGTACAATCCTAAACCAATTAAAATATTTTCAAATTCCAATTTGGTTTTCTATGGAAATATTTTAGCTTATTCTAGATGATTAATAGATCCCAGATGCATGATTCAAATTTTGTATTATGTTTTGGGTTTTCAAATCATGCATAGGTTACACCTATAAAAGGAATCGATATGCTAAAATAATAATTATGTGTAGGTTGTTGCATTCAACCCTTGATGGAGGTAATACTTGTAATTTTTTTCATGGATGAAGCCATGCACAATCCAAGCAAAATTATGGATTTGGAAAGACATGACACAATGGTCATATGAAATATAGTGACAAAGATGTTGAATCATTTGAAAAATGGAGGACACGTGGTGGAGAGTCATAGATGCATGATGGGAAGTGATTAACAAGGGGTGCTAGAGCTTGATCATCTGGAAGCCATTGAATCACATGGGATATGAATGGTTGAAGTGATTGTGGAGGTTCAGAAGGGCCCAAGAGAAAGAAGGGGAAAATAATCCTACGCAAGCGTCAATTTTTGGATAATGTCAATATCTACGATCCATAATCCACTTCAAAATTCTTTGAATATTATTAAAATATTTTCTCAGTAAAATACCAAAGCATGACCTGAAGTGTTGTGTGGTCTCTACTTGTTTCAAGGAAGACCCACGAATATTGGCACCGTACGCCAAGAAAGATATAATGGTCTCATGGAATGTGGTGAGAGAAAGGCGTGATGACTCTCTACTTCTTCTAAGAGAGCCAATTATATTTCTCAATGTTTCAATGCCATTGTATTTGTCACTGTTTTCATTTCCACTTGGTGGTTGAAGGTTAGGGTTAGTAATTTCTTTAGTTGGTGATGGTGGGTTCATGTTTTATTCATGCATAGGTTCCATTACAATACGATTTATAGGATGAAATTGAACAAGAATGAAACAATATTTATTTTCTTTCTCAATTTGTAGAATTTAAGTAGTGTAATCATAATAATTAGACATATAAACCTACCTCAAATTCAAAGGAATGATGGAGAAGACATTATACCATTGTCAAAAATAATGATTTTCAGTGATGGCATCTTCCCTCATCCACATCATGCTAAGATGCACTGCTCCACTACCCTAGAACACACCTCCTTCTCTTCAAAAGTGTGAGTCGTAGTTTAGAAATAATGAGAAAGCCCCAATTTTTTTTTAATTCATATATAGAGGAACACAAACAATTAGGAACATGCATGCATTATTAACACCCACACATTCCTAGAATGTGCACATGTTCTTTTAAATATGACTTTTCGACCTAGTTGGCAAGTTTGTGTGGTTGTTCAAACAACTTAAAGGCTAATGTAAAATGAACACATGCATGCTTTTATGTGGGTACATTTCTACATGAACATCTTCCTCAACTACCCATTGCCACTTTTTTCCCCTTCATATTCATGCAAGGGCCCTTTAACAAGGTTTAATTAAGTTGATGGTAACCCAAATGGTAATCAATCTTACAATAATTCCAATTTGAAACATTATAAATTTATAAATTAAACTTTTAGATATGTAGCCCATAACAAATCAAACATTGTAATGTTATCTACATGGTATCATTCATAAATGTGATTATAAAGGAAATCGAAGGAGTTTATTTTATGGGCTCATATCTTCTATCTAACACCCCACCATCAGAGTTTAGGGAGTGGAGGTGACATTGTTTATGGCAAAGTAAGAGTCACAAAGGAACTTAGAGAAGAGTCTTCATTGTGCATAATGAATAAGAGGCGCAGAGAAGCTCAAGAAGAATCTTAAGTTATTCACAAATTACGATGTCTATGGACCAATATATTTTTATAGTAACTTAAAGTTTATAATGGTAGTTCAATGAAACAGTGATATGGGGATGGGAAACTTGAACTAGAATATGTAGAGATGATATCTCAATCTCAAAATATTTGTAACATGACCTTCCTAACTTGTTAAGTCATCAAAACTATGAAGATTTAATAAAACTTATTTCCATTATTATAGAACATAAAGATGAAATATTAAAGAAAACCAATTAATTCATTATGTTTTTTCTTAAAATCAGTTGTCTTTAAAATCCAAACAACCAGTGTTTCTATAATACATAGAAATATTAAAAAAAAATCTTCTACAATATTATCTAATAAAATGGAAAAATAAATAATTGTTAATTTTATTTTAATTGGTATTTTTTTTTAGTCATAATTAAAAGTTAAGACAAAGTCCCTATTCTCGTAAATAGAGATACATAGACATAGAATTAAAATATTTGAGAGTTCAAATGCTGACTGTGTATCGAGTGTAGTGTTATCATGGTACCCTCTGACGGTACTTGAAACAATTTTAAGTAAATGAAATGGATATGAGGACTAAAAATTAATGGAACTTATATATGGGTGATGTAGTTGGTTATCACGTTAGTCTCACACACTAAAGGTTCCGATGTAGTTGAATCATTTTATGTTTTGGTAGATTGTTATGGTTTTTGTTGGAAATTGAGTTAGAAATTTAGAAAAATAGTTGAAATTGCAAATTTCAATGGTTGAGATTACATATAATTGTCCTCGAACACTATAAAAGTGTGATTTCTCCAACAATCGTGTTTCTCAATTACAATGATATTAGACGGAAAAAAATGAAAACATAAAATATTTAGACTATGCCAAAAAAAACTATGTCGCAAAATAAAATTTGTCAGTTAACATTTAATTTACTAATGTGTAACCCTGTAACATTTAAATACATTATATAATATTTAACTTGTGAATTCATAATCCATTGACAGCTCGAAGTGTTTAGAGGTTGCCAATTTCTTAATTTTTTTTATATAATATTATTGACTTAATATATATATATATATATATATATATATATATATATATATATATATATATATATATAT